>JANCMA020115511.1:0-14683 GCA_024336925.2 Zoanthus solanderi
ATTATTATTATTATTATTATTATTATTATTATTATTACTATTATTATTATTATTATTATTATTATTATTATTATTATATCTCCTTAAACACATCTTTACATGGGAGTTACACTCAATCGAAGACTGCTCACTATCAGTGAAATATTTAAGATCGATCAAATATGAGCCTGAGAAGGCAAACTGTAATGTCGATTATAATGATGAAAAATTGTTTTTTCTTTATTCAAGTGCCGATTTTGGAATAACAGATTCGGAAAAAGGAAATAGATATCGTTCTTACTTGTATGCATCGATGAGAAGCTGGAGTCCTCCATTATTGTTGTTAAGGAATTGATATGCACAAGTTTCTGTAGCGGTCAAAATAGGAAATTGCTCAATAAAACGTAATTATTACATGACCTCACTGACATCATCATCACTGCCACTATAAATACCATGATTATAATAAGTATCACTACAACCATACTGACAACCACCCTCATCATCATCATCATCATCATCATCATCATCACTGCCACAATAAACATCACTATCATTATCACTGTCACCATTAATACCACTATCGTCATCATTATAATCTGTCCTTATATATACCACCATCATCATCATCAACATTATCAATGTCACTATAAACATTACTATCATTATTATCACTTCCACCATACTGAATACCACTCTGATCATATTTATCATCATTATTGTCACTTCCACGATTAATACCACTATCATCATCATCATCATCATCATCATCATCAGGGCCCTTATAAATACCACCATCATAATCATCATCGTCACTGCAACTTTAAATATCGCTATCATCATCATCATCATCATCATCATAATCAATGTCACTATAAACAATATTATCATCATTATCACTGCAACTATACTGAATACCACTCTTATCATATTCACCATCATTATTTGCACTTCCACCATTAATACCACTATTATCATCATCATCATCATCACAAATTTTTAACAAGTCTTTTTTACAAATTTTTTACAATTTTAAAATTTTTAGGCCTGAATGGCACACACAAAAAAAGGAAATCATGATATCGTATACGGCCTACAAAAACATTTTAAACCTTGTACAGGAGGTACAAGAATATTCAACAGTTGGAAGGTTAACCAAACCTTCATATTCTAGCGGCTGTACGCACTACCTTGGAGAATTTTCATGATAATTTTCATTTACGTTAGTGCTAATAAATTATGGGCCGAATGGTGGAGTGGGAAAAACTTTCCTCTTACTCTGTCTACACCCAGAGTTCTCATCTTCATGCTCGAGTGCATACTTTTCAGCGTTGTCTTTAACTTGTGTCCCAGTACATGTTGTACTAGTATGCTGTTTCTGTGCGACTGCGCCGCCAGAGCGGTTGAAAATGTCTTAATCCAGTCATGCTTCAAAGCTTCAACAGCTGTCATTCTGCTGCAAGCGTGCACAGTAAGTAGTGACTTTACAAGATTCTTACAAGAACTTGATATTTTCCTCCAACACGATGTTTGTAAACTGTATTGGCCTCTTACAGCTGCTAAAAGCATCTTTTCGCTTTGTTCATGCCAAAATGGGGGATAGCCCACAACCAAAATGTGCAGTATGACCCCACAAGCCCACATATCGACTGGTCTCCCTATTGGATTTTCAAGTATTGTCTCGGGCGCTAGAAACATTGGCGCACCTTTTGGCGCAAAACAACAAAAGTCCTGATCGCTGGGTAACGTTATGGCAAATCCAAAGTCGGCAAGTTTCACAATCATCCGTCGCTCGTTTGATGAATCGTATTTATAAAGCAAGTTATCAGGTTTTACATCTCTATGAACGATTCGCTGTTTGTGGAGATAAACGAGAGCGGAAAAGACCTGAAAAAGAAAAACAAAGTTGTTAAAAAATCAGTTTAAAGGGGACATAGGAAGGCGGCACGATTGGCCCATTTGGTAAGATTTCCAGTTCGATCCACGGCTATAAATCTATCGAGATTTGAATATGCGTGATCTACTTTTCCGCCAAAACTCACTCAACCTTCCAACCTTCCGAGTTTGGTAAATGAGTACCAGCGTTTGTTGGGAGCTAACCTGTGATTGATAAGTGTCCAGTAAACGATATCAGTAAATGAGTACCAGCATCTGCTGGGAGCTAACCTGCGATGGCTTAGTGTCCCATCCAGGGGAAGTCAAAGACTCACATCCGCTTAACACTACAGAAACCTTTTTCTGTTAAAGTGCAATTTGCTTTTGCTCATCGCACACAAGTATTAGTTATCATTCGTGACAAAAAAATATCAAACATGTTTGATATTTGGTTTATCTGTCACGAGTGACAAAAACACCGTAAAAGTTCCCCGCACACTAGGAAATTTTGTCGATCTAACTTGTCACGAATAACTAAGTGCGCATTGCAAGTTCGCCAGTATGAGGGGGGCTTAAGCAACGAGGACAGGAACGAGGACGACGACGGCTCAAAAAAAACACATTTCTTCCTTGCTCTTTACTTTTTTGTGCGGGCCATTAGGTTTTGGTTTTCCTTAAACTTTGTGAGCAGCAAACGATGAAATGTTTCTCCATGAAGCTAAACAAGTGCTGCATGAGAACGTTTTTGTTATTGGACCTAGCAGTTCCGAGAGCTGTAAAAAATATTTTTTTCACGCCTTCTGATTCAAGCGACAACTCCATGCAGGTGCTCAGCTGTGTGCATTCCCACACGCAGTTATTAAATGTATTTACAACTGCTCTTTGCTGTCGGCGTCGTTGTCCTCACCGCTAAAGGTTCCTATTAGTGAAGACGACGGTGAGCCGGCAGATGGTCAGCTCGGTACTATCAGTTCCAACGTACAACTTCTGTATTGATTAATAAACATTTCTACAAATAGATAAGTTTTACACCGTAGTGAAAATAGTTTTTGAACTGACGTTTCGAACTGTAGTCCTTTGTCGGAGTTAATTGGCATTCAAATCTATTTGTAAAACTGTTTATGTTGAAGGCACGGTAATTCGAACAACAAAATCCTCCAGCATGTCTCACAACATTGCTGCGAAACAGGTTGAAAAGCAGTGCTGCACATTTTTCCACCCGCGTACAAACTTGTCTCGCATCAAAATAATCTGTTGCAAGTTGAAAAAGCTTGTTGCAGAAAGAAGAAGATCGTTCTACTTTTTGGAACAAAACGTTTAGATACTGCGCGTATTACTACCACGGATCAACTTGTCTCGCAACAAGATGACGTCGCGAGCAATCACCTGGTCGTGTTAGCCAATCAGAAGTCTGGATTCACAACTGCAACAACTTAATTCTGCTGCGAGACAAGTTTGTACGCGGGTGGAAAAACGAGCAGCATCGATTTTCAAACTGTTTCGCAGCAATGTTGCAAGGCCAGTTGGTGAACTTTGTTGCTCGTATTGCAGTGTCTTGAAACACCGACGCAGTATTCCATTTACTTAATAATTAACGCTATTGTTTTTTGCCGTTACAGTCGCGGGTTTTCGTCCTTGATGCTTGAAAACTCTTTACTGTTTGTAACCAAGAGAAAAATGGCAGGGAATACATTAAGTGTCAAAGGAGTTTTCAGAGGCGTGACTTAATGGGTTTTGGAAAGACAGCCATATATTCACTTTACACTAAGGTTTTAGAGGATTATTCATGGGACAGATAAACCAGGGAATAAGCTCTACATGACATTGTCCATATCTTCTGTCTTCTTGTTTTGTGCGATATCTTAAATCTCTCATTCCTCAAATTACATTTACACAACACCTCAGCCAAAACGTTGTCTTTCCAGAAACAGAGTGGAGCTCACACATTTTGTTCAATCCGGTAGTCTAACAACTATCGGTAAAAAAGACAGCGTTTACCGAAATACTGTTGTTGAACAAATAGACATATTTCGTTTTTCTAACAAAAAACAGTGCATGAAAGCACTTATCGCAAGATTACCTAGCCGATCGTGATAACAGATTCAAGGGCTGATGTGTCGAGCACAAGTATGATTAGTTGAAAAGATAAAAGTCGATGATTTCCTTGTTTAAAGATGAATACGACACGCGCGGATTATCAGCCATTTCAATGTTTAGTTATCAAATCGTTTTGGTCATCTATCAGCAAATCACGTCGCAATAGGAAAATTTTAGAATAACTGAAATCTTTTACACTTAAATTGGCACCGCAGTAATGAAATCTAACTCAAAAATGTAAAAGTTTTAGAAACCCAGTTTATCTAACTGGCCCTCCCCTAATGATAGATGGGATCAAGACATAGATTAGACCAGGAATTTTGGTCAAAAGTTCGTTATTTGTTCTTTCTTCTAGTTTTTTTTTAAAACAAAGTCGCAGTATTAAAAGAATTAACTTGGCTCTTAGTAATAGTAAGTAACTTTTAAGAGAGAAGAAAATAGAACCATTTAGTTAAGGTGAGTTTTTAAAAGAAACGAAAATATTTTCTGTTTCTCGCATCAAATCTTGTCCGTCACTAACAAAAAGATTTTATCAGCTTAAGAAAAGCCACTTAAAGTGCGTTTGGAAGTCTCTCTGTGTGGGTACGAAAGATACAAACAAACAAATAGGATTATATTCTTGAATTAAAAACAGAGGTCAGTTTTATATTGTTTGAAAAAGTGATATATCTTTTTAACTCATTTCTATATATCCAGTTATTTTGCTTCTTGTGATCTTCAACTAAAACCGCAATGAATCGAAAAGGAATTGAATGAAATAAAATAAGTCACGGTCAATTCGTTATAATTAAAATCCGCTATTCATGAAATTAAACTTCTGAAAGATATGAATGATATAATTGGATTTTATGCTTCAATACCTAATGGGCAATAAATATAATTATAAAATTTTAAAAATTTTAGACGCCGTGGTGGAGCTCGCTGTTATTTAGGACTGCACCGTGCACGCACAGGTTAAATGCTTTAGGCAACATTGTTCGATTACTGACACCAATGATCACAGCAAGCTTAAAAAAAACTAAACCAGTTAATCTACATTGCTTTAGGATTGAAAAACTGACGTGAAAATAGGAACGATTGCAGAATCGTTTTCTGAAAACGACAAATTATACGAACAACGTTTCTGTCAAGATTTAAAACGAAATACTTCAAGCATTTATCTCAAAACTGATAACTTTTCGAGCCATGCATTTTTTTGACTTAATGTTGATTGAAGATTGTTATAATATAGCAGCAGCGAGAGCTATTAAACCCAGTTAACATTAGGGTCAGTTTACGTGACAAAACCTGGCGAAGTAATCAGTAAAAAATTGCATCGAATAACAAAATTTCATTGTGTGTGTTTTTTGCTGTAACGTATGAATTCTAATCCTGATTTAATACTCTGTAAAGCTAATTTGCATTTATAACGGAGGAGTGAACAACGGCCTAGCCACAATGGCTTACATTAAAGGAAATTATAAATTACAATTAAAAAAAAATCATCAATAAATTAGAAACTGGAACGCTGAGTAAGTGAATAAAGTATATATGTGCATAATATCAAATTACCAAAGTGTGTTTAGGCTGGGCCGATCCCCCTAGAGATGTTGCCCCAATGCGAATATCCCCAAACCAAACCCGGATGCACACCACAACCCATCCACAGATCAATCAATCTGTGAACAAGTCCATCCTTGATCTGAAGCCATTCACATCGGCTGCGAGAACAGTATGGTCGGAAAAATCGTTCCACTCTACAACAGTTCTTGGAAAAAATGAAAACTAATTCAACTGCTCATTAACAGATAACTTTACAAAAAGCTGAAGTGCTGAATTTTTTGGCTCTTTTGTATATAATCGCAAAACCCAATTTAGAAATTTATTGTTAAAAAAACTACTTTTCCAGATAAAGTGATCGTGGATAGTATCTTAGACCGAGTATAGTTTGTAATCAAAACTAATCTAAGATTATATGTTTAAAAAGAACAACAGAAACATATCTTCGACTGAAGACTTAGGTAACGAGTCTTAATACTTATCGTTTGGTTTTCTTGTTTGAGTACAAGCAAAAAGCTTTGAATCAAAGTCTGTGATAGACTATTAATCACGATTCTTTAAATATTGACACTTTGAGTCATATAATTCTTTAAAAATAATAGTTTTAAAATAGGTCTGCTGAAGCAATTAAACCAGAGGTGAATGTAAAATGGAATGATTTCAAGCTTTACTAACTCCTTACAATGCATAAAAAATATGTTCTGCAGGCGGAAGAACGAAAGAGAAATAGTCTAGTTTTTTAGTTACTTTTGATCGACCAGAACACATTCAAGGTTCCCATAGAAACCAGCTTTAAAGAAAGGGTAGTACTATAGTCATGCATGAAAACAAAAAATGTATAAGGAAGAATTTTTTTGTGCGGATCGAGTGATTGAGCCTCAGTATATGATTTTTAAAACATTTCTAAACATTCCGAAATCCGGATCTTGTGATTTTTATAAACTGGATTCTTATAAAAAGTGTGTAAATGAGAATAGTAACTGCATCCAGTCTTACCTGTTTCATAATACTAGCTGCTTCTTTCTCGCTGTACTTTTGTCTTTGTGTCATGTGCTCAAACAAATTTCCCTCGGCCATGAACTCCATCACAAAATAAAGGTATTTTCCTACACTAAACGTAGAATATAATTTTACAATTGACTCGTGTGAAACTTCTTTCCAGATGTTGATTTCATCTTCTACCATGTCTGCGTCATATTTTGGCTTTGTTGTGTCGAACTCCTTGAGTGCAAAGACCGCTTTAGTTCTTTCTTCTGTGCACTTATACACTTGCGCAAATGAGCCCTCCCCCAGCAGTTCCTCGATACGAAAGTTATCCTCTTTAAAGAACGGAACTTCATTCATATCTTGTTAACAGCTGCAACAAAAAAAGAGTAGAAAGCAGTTGAAAGCAAAGAACTTTCATCGAGTATATGCTATAGGTCTGCCGTCCTAAACGCATGGAACTGAGATTCTTTAATCTCTTTTGTTGGCAGTGATGCAGTGAGACGGTTATCAGCAAAAGTTTGATTCTCATGACATCACTTTCCATTCTGACCCTCTTCAACTCTCTTCTTTAGTTACTGATTACGACGGGAATGTGATACTTTGCTCGCGCTTGCTGAAAGGAAACCAATGCTGCGAAACTTTAAATTTACGTTAATTACTTTCACTAGAACTAAAACTGAGTTACACTTGATCATGACTGACAATGAAATGAATTGAACACAAATACTGAGCTGGAGAATTTCTAACTTATCAACGGCTGTTAGAACTTTAACTTCAACTGCTTGGGAGTTTTAGCACTGAATATATATCTTTAAAACAATAGTTCACTTGGCCAGACATTGAATACCCGTAAATCTATAAATTATGCTAATATCATTGACCCTGCACTTAAAATAAACTCCCAAACGCTAGATTAAAAAGCGTTAACTTACAAAATCCAACAACTGCAACAAAGAGACGTTAAAAAATTTAATTTCAAGAAAACTGCATTCGATGTATTGTTCAATATTTTTTGTGCAAAAAGTACAAGTCATCCATAAGTGTAAACTGCAACCACAATAAGACAACCAGGTTTAGCTACAGAGCATGTTAATATCCGTGATAAGCCCCTAACGAACTTGTTTTTACAAGACTCGAGTATATATTAAAATAAACATTACTCCTACCTCAAATACAAAGAGAAATTGTAGTCCTTTATGTTAAAAAAAGACCACGTATGAAAACGTTTTGCAGTTCTGCAGTTTTGCGTGCTTGCACAATACTGAAAACGAATCAAAACTGCAGCTTTGACGTCTCCCACTCCAATACAATTTAATTTTGAATAAAGCAAATAATGACGTCTTTATGCCAATCTTTTGTATTTACTTACATTAAAAACACTACACCTCTTCAAAATCTCATTAACGGCTTATAGAAATTGGTTTTTAATTTGAATATGAAAAGAAAGTTGAATTTATTACATGAGGAGAAGCTGGATTTTTTTTTGAAGTTATGAAATGTGTTGTAAAATTACTTAGTTGAACACAACATAATTAATATTATTACGTTTTTACTCTTGACTTTTCATTGACGATTTCACCGGGTTATCTGCTAAAAGTTGATGTTTGTTTAAAATACCTAGTAACTAGTCTATATGGCACCACCGAGTCTGTAAAAGGTTTCGTGTCACACAGATTGGAGTACGGCCGAATAGCTAGCAATGTCCATGAGCTACACGGTACTTGATATGACAAGCAGCACAAAAAAATGAATAAATCAACAGTAAAAACTAATATACCCAAACAGACAGTTTCGTATATCATGCAGTTTTACAAATATATAAGTTTTACACTGTCAGAAAAGAATTTTTAAACTGACGTTTCCGACTGTAGTCTTTTGTCCTTCTCACTCCAACGGACTACAGTACGAAACGTCAGTTTAGAAATTCTTTTCACTACGGTATAGAACTTATCTATTTGTAAAACTATTTCTGTATAAACACCGACGCAGCATTCCATTTATGACAGTTTCGTTTATCAATAGATATATGAAAAGAATTCCCAGAAGACCTTAAAACTCTTGAACTCCTTTTCTTTCATTAAGCAACTAAAAACCCATCTATTGTCTTCTCAACGCGTATGAATTTACTCTTCTCTACTATCCATAATCTATCTATTTCTATTGAATATTATCTCATACTCTATCACTATGTGTAATGTGTGTCTCAGAATCAAAGTTTTTTCTTTAATCCTGTTTAACGGTGTTAACAAAAAAGGCTGGGGGCTAATTAGTGGGAAACTACACACTTACAAAACTTAGCCCTAAGGCTCAATTACTAATTACTCTAGATTATTTCCATTTTAACACAACTTTAACTTAAGAAAGAAACAAAGAGCGTAGATAGAATAAACTTTAAATAAAAAAATTGTACCAAATTTATTTACGAGCAAACCAGGGCGGTTTAGCTTCAGGAGTCCCTCAAATGCACCGATATAGTATTCCTGGGGAAGGGTTGCATATCAAGAAATGGCCATTGTCATGGTTGCGTTTGACAATAATTGGAATAAATTTCGTGGTTGACTGACGCGCTACCGTTTGACAGGGCAGAGATTTGCATTTCAAACTAATATCTTTTGAATATTGCTGACACGCATTTCTTTGACTTCGTTTAAATAGAAGTTCCCACATATTAGGATTCTTTCCTTATTTGGATATGAACAAACAAAGAAGACGTTCTTGATACGAGCTTTTTGGGTAAGGAGAAAAGGGTTACTTTTTTAAGGCTTCCAAATTCGTACCCAGTTCTAAAAAAAGTTTTTGTACCCGGTCTATAATTTGGCGGATCCCTTCATTTAGCTGTCACAGCTACAACTTGCCTCTTTTTGAAAATAATTTTCTGTGTTATTAATATTTACTGTTAAAAGTAGTGCAACCACCAACAACTGAGGAGATCGTATATCTGCATCTGCATAAGTACGAATGTATGTAACATTTCTCACACCTCGACACTTGGCAACTGCTGCTGTATTTAAAAAATATTTCAGGTTTTAAAATTTGTCATAAAATGGAAATAGCTGTCTTTTAAACTTTCTGGAATACATGAGTGATTTAGTTTAAATTAGTATTTTTAATACAGTATTCTTTAAATCAAAGCTGAAACCTTTACGAGAAAAGTGGCCTATGGAGCCGGCGCTTATCTCTGGTTTCTGTATAATCTCGTTCCCAGATGATTTCTTTTCTTTCCTTACGCGGGCGAGACACGCGCGGACATCTGGGAACGAGATTAGTTTCTGTAATATTAAGCAGATTGAAAGTCTGTCTCCCCCTAAATGGGACACATTCAATTCATTACAGGTTAGCTCCCAACAGCTGCTGCTACTCATTTACCTACCTCTGAAAGATGGAATATTGAGTTAGCTTTTAAAAGCGAAAAAGTAGGTCGCACAAATATTCAAGATTTGAATTGGAGCCCAATTGTATACCATTAAAACATGTACACCAGCAAGCTAAATGTTTGCATATATAATTGTAGGTGGAGCCGGCACTCGTTTCCGTTTCTTTAGTGTTAAGTTGAGGAGAATCTTCGACTCCCCTAGACGGTACACTAATCCATCGCAGCTTAGCACCCAGTAGACCCTGTACTTTATTTACCAACCTCAAAAGGATAAGGTAACACAGATATTCAAATCTTGAGCTGAGTAATGATTGCTACAACTTGCAATAACAACACGTGTCAGTGGCTTTGGTAAATCTCATACTTAAAACTAAAAAGGTTGTGAAACATTTACAGTTCATTTGTTTTGGCAGTTATGTTTTGTGGTCTCATATTTTCCATTAATTGGTCCCATAATTTTACTTATATTTTCTAACCGATCCATTTTCCACATCGTCAGGTGTTTTGATGCGCAAACATTTCGATCGAGAGTCGGAATTTGACTTTATTTTTGTTTACCTATTAGATTTTAGATGCAGCCTTGAAACAGTTCAAGACCTTGGCCCCAAAGACCGCAGCCTTATTGTTTAGCGTTGACGAGGAGAGCACCAAAATTATTTGCCTTGCTGTTGTTCCCAAAGTAGGTCCCCTTGTTCACTACATATTGGTCTGTTTGACTGTCTTGAGCATAGCTCATGTAATGAATAGCATGACGTGGAATTCATAGCTGATCAGGTTATATATGGACTGATTCACAGTACACTTGAATGCTACGTCACAGTTACTTCATTTTGTTGTAAATATGCATATCAGTTATATTAATATTCTATTTCCGAAACAGCCTAATTTGTTTGGCTAACAGCTTGTACTTATTATTCTCTGTTTGAAAATATTCCCATTTACCACTGGAACTTGGCTACGTTGGTTACGATTTGGTTACGTTGGTTACGATTTGGCTACGTTGGTTACGATTTGGCTACGTTGGTTACGACTGACTACGTTGGTTACGATTTGACTACGTTGGTTACGATTTGGCTACGTTGTTTTTACGCTTTGGCTACGTTGTTTTTACGCTTTGGCTACGTTGTTTTTACGCTTTGGCTACGTTAGTTACGACTTGGCTGCGTTGATTACGATCTGCCTAGATGTTAGGATTTGTATCTCAGCGGATAGAGCGTTCACTCGGTGTTCGGAAAGTCTCGGCTTCAAATCCCGTCATGGGTTCATAATTTTTCCGAGTCAGTAATGTTAAAAAATATAGCTTTGTTTATTTTAAAAATTTTAAAACTAAACGTTTTCGACTCAAATTATTTATTTCCTTTATATGGAGTTGGTGTTACTTGGTATACAAACAGCCAAAAATTTTTAAACAAAGCACAGCTTTTAATTTTAGTTTTAGCAAACTCTGAAATAACTTTTAAAGTCAAAAACGTATAGTTTTAAAAATTTTATAATTAACAAATCTTTTTTAATATTTTTACAGGGCGAATTATAAACATATTCAGGAATTTTCACATGTAGTTTTCTTGTTCGTGTTACACCGAGCAGGAAGTTTATATTTTTATTAATTGGTGTTGCTGATTTACTTATATTTTTAATGATTTCAGGACCTTGTGGGTCGTGGTTTAAAGGCGGATGAATGGGTCAAGTCTGTGTCCCAGCTCCTAGGTGGAAAATGTGGCGGGAAAGATTTATCCGCTCAGGGATCTGGGCCCAACACTGGATGCGTCGACAAAGCTATTGAACTGGCCAAACAGTTTGCCAAGATGAAACTGGAAAACTGAAAACAATATTTTTCTAGAAACTGCATGTAAGGAGGCAATTGGTAGACTAATTTAACGACTTGACAATCTTTTTCAACCCTGAAAACCCTATATTGTTTATCTTGCTTCTTTTGCTATCAAAAGCCCAAGTGAAATTAACCTGGATTCGCCAACATTTTGTGCCCACGGAGAAGTGTTTACGCGTTGCGTTATGGGTAAATTTACAAGAAGCGTATATGAATACTATAATTACAATGATAATTAGCTAGGTAATCGTGTTGAACGTAGGTTGGTTTCATGCCCTGTGAGGTTTGTGTAACCGTATAACGAAAAAAGGGAACAAGTTCATACCCAGTCCACCCCAACAATCGTCGATTACGATAATATATTTTCTCTTGAATTGTCCCTGTTAAACAGGTCATGCATGTATAGTGAAACCAAAGAATAAATTTCTGTTAATGGTGTTGCTGTTTTTTGTTTTTAATATATATTTAAGTCACAAATATATTGTTCGCAAAAATCTGAGCTTTCGGAACTCTTTGGATTGAAGTAAATAGATTTCGCAAAATTCTCTTCTAGCAAGGAAGCGTGTGTGTTGAACCACTTCCTGTGAGTCGTTGCTTTCAAAACGCTTTGGAATGGAAGTAAATATAGAAAAAACTCGATATTTCTTGTGATCAGCCATTTCAGATTGACAAGTTGAACTTTTTTCTTTTCCTTTCATTTTCGCTATAGCCGTGCAATAGGAAGACTTCTTCGTCTCATGTAGCCTAAAACCTTAAACTCTTGCCTGGGACTCGGAGGACAAGTCTTGTAAAACCAACTGTGCTCAAATATTATTTCCGTCTTCTGTACCTGTTCATAATGAGAATAATATTATTAACAACAGCTATCTCAACATGTATTTGTGACAACTCTCCTTATTCGAACATGCACCCAAACTCGTACAACTAAATCTTAAATGTCAATCAAACAGCAAGAAAATACCGCATTCTTTCATTTTCTGTTTAACAAACAAAACGGCAAAATTTGTTATATTTTTCAATAGTTTTTAAAGTGTAGCAAAGTTATACAAGTTCAAGATAGATCTCAGATTTGCAGTAAAATCCCGCGTATAAGAACCTAAAATTTGAGAAACTGTTAAAATGAAATTTTCACATAGAATTATCTAAACCTGAAATTTCACAGCAAGTTCTTAATAAATTTCCAAAGAAATGAATATAAAGTACTATACTTCAAACTTGTTTTTCTTGTAAATAAAATACAGTATTTGTATTACTTGACCAAAATTACGAACTTTGCTCTATTTAGTATAATTTGTATGGCTTCAATGTTACTTTGCACTCTATTGTATTCCACATAAGTAATATTGCGTGAATAATTTAATATAAAAGGCCAAACCCACCCATTTAAGTACTTTTATCTTAACCCATCGTAAGAACCTGATTAAGAACCAAGACAACCTAATTTTATGTTAAATACCATTTACATAAGAAGCAGTTCAGGCTAACATTGAAAAATCTAGGCTCTTATACGCGGGGTTTTACTGTATAGAAAGATTGAACTTTGTTTTACCTTTTCTTTGATTTAAATTTACCGCCTTTCTTCAATGGTTTCTTCAACGCATCAAAGCTTGCGCTGTTGTAAGATGGGGAAAGAAATCCGTAAACTTGCTTTCAACAACACTCACCAAATCTTGTACGACTAGTACGACATACTACACACTGTCTACGGGTATGACCAAATCAAATAAACTTGACAGCGTATTGCACCAATCAATGTTATCTACGAAATTGATGTCGGAGTGGACGGGTAAAAAATTTTATCGTAAAGACCCCTTCCATCCCCAGCCACTCCCCCTGGGTCAGGAAAATTGAACTTTTGCTGAGTTTATGCTATTTTTAGATTGGCTTTTCAGTGACAAATCATTTTAAAAATGTTTCGAGGACTGAGTGACTGGTAATCGAAACATTTCTTTCTTTAGAATGTGTTTACTCAAGGTTCTATGTACTTTGATGGACACGATAAATAACTGGAACATCCCTTGGGACAAAACTCGGTTTTCTATTTTTCATTTTAATCTTTATTGTAATCAGCTATACCACATTGGATTTTTTAGCTAAACCTTATATTTGTTCTACTTTAGACATATCTTACAATTTTATCACTTATTCCTTGAATGATGTTGTAAAACAAGTTAAAACGTCGCATTATTCTATCATGTCCCGTTTAATACTATCGCAAGGTTTTTTAATAAATAATTTAAGGAAGCTTTTCTGGGGGCGAAGTTATGAATGACTATACCGTAAAACCTCACTAATAAGCCCAGTGGGCTTAATCTCGAAGAAGTAGAAGAAGCCCCCTCTTGAGTTTGCAAAAATAATCTCAAAAGCCCACTGTATACTTCGCAAAAGTAGTCTCTAAAATAAACCCATCTAAAAATTAAGCCCTCGACAAACGCCAACCTGGGGCTTAGAAAAGAAGCCAATGGTCTTGTCTTTGATGGACCCATAGTTTGACTTGTGTATCGATAGATATGTGAACCAATTTCTGAATTCATGGGGTAGAGGGATGGTAAGATATACGGGCGGGCGAATTCACAGAAGGAAAAGAAAGTTGCGAAGTCTTCCGTGACCCAGGAAACAAATATACAACATAACAGCATCACAAAAATAGGCTATCAATACTTCTTCCTAAACTCTCTCAGCGCCTTCTTGCTTGTATCTGTTAATTCTTTGTCAAATGCATTGGGTTTAGATTTGTTTTGTCCCTTGTCCAGACTTTTTCCTTTGGCAGGCTTCTCTGATGACAAAAAAAAAACATAATTTTTAATCAATCGCATCCTAACTAGCGAAATAAATTTATACAAAGGTCTCTTAACTGATTTGGATCGAGGATATTTCAAAAACAGAGTTGGATCCTTTCTGTTCTTACTCCTGCATTGATGATGATTGATGATTTAGCATTTATATAGCGCCCTTTCCATAGGTAGATGATCAAAGGCGCTTTACAATGATTTACAGTTGACTGC
>JANCMA020115610.1:0-14683 GCA_024336925.2 Zoanthus solanderi
CCATCATCATCTTCATCATCATTATCATCATCATCAGTATCATCATCATCATCATCACTACCATCATCATCACCATCATCATCATCATCATCATCACCATCATCATCTTCATCATCATTATCATCATCATCAGTATCATCATCATCATCATCACTACCATCATCATCACCATCTTCATCACCATCACCATCATAATCGTCATCTTCATCCTCATCAAGGTCGTTATCATTATTGTCGTCGTCATGACCATCATATACGTCATTACCACCATCATTATCACCCTAATCATTGTCGTTATAATCATTATCACCCTCCGCATCACCATCATCATCATCATCATCGTTATAAGTATTCACCATTTTAAAAGACGGCAACCCTTCATATAACACATGTAGATCGATGTAGTTCTAAATCTCTCCGATCTCTTCAAACCTGGTCTTATACTCGATAAAATATTCAATATAGTTGGAACTTTCTAGAAATTTGAAGCTTTGATTGTCTGAGTTATCTCCGTTGGTCAGTCACTGTTTTAGTTTTAGGATTAAAGTATTGAATTGTTAGATTTCCTGCCAGACAGACATATTACTTCATTGGGATTCGCTACAGTCTGAGCACAACATGCTCGTCAAAAAGCAAAACAACTGACTTAAAAAAAAACTTTCCTTACTCATATAGAAATGACACATGCAGTTTTAAAAAAAGCTTAGACCCATTGCTTCGGAACGTTTTATGATTTTACTTAAGAGCTAACTTGCGTGGGAATTCTTGCGTGTGGTATTTTAAATTCCGTATTATAGAAAACACTAGCAAAAAACCTTAGAATCCTGAAATACTTGCCATTTCACCACTGCAGTTAGAAATTGGCAATGGACGTGTAATATTGTGTATAAAAAATATCTAACAGTGCATAACTAAAATAAAACCAGAACTTTTTTTTTATCAAAAAGTTAATAACTTGCATAACCTTTCTCCTTTGCCAAAGATTATCTAAATAATTAACTATGTAAAAAATGTTAGGCTTTCTAATTATTACTGAAGGAGTCGAGACTTCTAGTTGTACTAAAACGTTGGTCAATGACCCCCAGTATACATAAATCTCGTGCTATATTCGACTTATTGCATGTCAAGAGATTAAGACTGAAATATCTGCAAACAAACACGACTTTCGTCAGGATATTGATATCGTTTTGTGAAAAAGGCCTTCAGCAAATTGTTTTTTCTCACTACTTCTGACAAACATTCTTTTTTGTTATTTTTTAACTTTAAGGTTAATATCTAAAACACTTCAGCTGAGTTGCACAACATGGTTATCCGGTCTACAGCTTCACTGTTCACAGGTATAAAGTAAAACCTGAATGAGTTTGCAGATTATCTATTAATCAGGAGGAAAGAACAATTTTCTAACGAAGGTTAATGCTCGAAACGTCAACCTTGTGTTTTCCCTGCGATGATCAAAATTTTCAATCTAGACTTGATGTCCTTCACTTTCTCGCCTACGCACTTCAACAGTTATTTAAAACAGCTACTTGTTAAAATATCAGGAGGACAAACTTATAAGTTAGGTTCATACGCAGTATAATCTTCTACCGGACATTCAATTTCTGTTCTGCGCCACATGTAATTAAAAAAAATTGAAACCAGAAATTTACTCACCAACGTGTTTACGAAAGCTCCAGTATTACTTGGGTACCGTGCTTATATAGAGTATGTTTTAACTATCAGTTTATATGACGCAGGCTTTAGGCGGCTTTTTTCCAACAAAACACAAAGGCTTACTACGACAGTGTGTTTGTTTGAATAAAAGATCCTGCGCAAATAAATAATTACGGTAGAAGTTCTCCTCAGATACTTACACCGTTGTGCCAGCAATGTACGCCGGTGACACAACGAAAACTGATAGTTTAACTGTTAAATTCCGATTCTATTTCAGCTTTGTAGTTGACAGACCAGACAGGACTGTTGGAGATCGTTAAATGGGTGTATTTCACCTCCAATAAAAGGTCAATTCCATTGGCTTTCACCGTGATGTAACTAACGCGATGTTTCCGGTTAATTCGATAGAAAAGATTTCAAACTGAAATGGTAAAAAAATAATTTTTTTAATCCCCCAAAAGATTCATCAGAAAGTTGTTCCCGTCTAATAAAAACCGTCTTGCGTGTTTTTTTGAGGTTTCAACTCCAAACTAGTTGAAGGACACTTTAGCAAATTAATGTATTAAGACAGACCGATTATACTCCTAAGAACGCAGATTTCTCGGATGAGATCACGCGATTATGACAAAATAAGACAGGCTAACTGACTATAAAAAAACATTTATCACTTAGTTATATTTAGACATACAACTTTCTTTTTGTAAAACGACAACCAAAGACAAATTGGTTTGCTTTTTTAGAAGCAAATGGCATAAACACTGAATATATCTAACTAGAATTCCAGTCGGACTCGCCTTTATGCTTTAACATTGTCAACAATGAAAACTGTAAGTTATTTAGTGGCATCGTGAAAACACAAACTTTTGAAGTGGATCGAACATTTTCATAATATTTGCTATGTAATTGGAACTGATATTAATCATTATTAAAGAAAAAATAAAGGTTGAACTAATATTATACATGGTCCTTAAAAAAAAAAAAAACATATCTGAAAACTAAAAATCTACAACGCAAATAAAAAATGTTTTTCATTGCCTTTATACCTGATCATTAATTGAACCAAAGTTTACAAATAAAGTTTACAAATGTTGCTGGTACCGCAGGTAGTGTAGTTAATCTAAGCGAGCCAGTATAACTAAACTGAAGAAATAACCTTACTATAAAAAACGGAAAAAAAGATAGTGAGATAATAATTAATTTTATACACAAGCAGTATCAGATGGCAAAACAAAACAGTTACAACGATAATTAGAATAAAATGAGTGATGTAGTTTGATTTTTCGTATCAAAGCTTGCAAAATCCACGTAACTCAAAAATAGTGCCTTGGGATATTTTGGTGATCGGTAGGCAGAAATCCTTAACTGCATTACCACCCGTTATGTTTGCAGCGAAATTATCATATGCACTTTTAAAACACACATTTTTAATGGATTTTAGACCTGTCATCCATTAAAAGTGGATCAATGGCTGTATTCTATTTGTATTTTATTGATATTACACTGTGTTCCATTTTCCCGTTAACAGATTTTCATTTGAATGAAGCATTTCATTGAATTACGAAGTGGAACTGTTCACAGTTTAGGTATCTTGCTGATGAAGATAACCTGTTTAGCTATTAATTTCAGCAAAATTTTTAATAGTTTACGTCTGTTCAGATATCAATACTGATTTTTAAACTGAAACACACAACACTCTTAAAACTTATAGTGGCATACATTTTCCGGCAAACCTTTGCCTTCCTCAGTGCGAAAATGGAGTGAACTAAATTAACAAACATATATAAAGAAATAGAATTAATCATACAGGATTGTGAACAATAGTACAAAAGAATCCGTGAAAATTATGATGCTTAACTTGTTGGTTGAAAGGGGGTTTCATTGAATATATCAACACACTTTACTCAAGGATCCACTCACTGCCAATTGTTTTGATAAAAAAGGTTTTTAGTAAAATAATACTTTCCTGTTAATAATTTCAAATGAAACTTGGATTGCTCAAAATGTTTGGAGGATTCTAGCCTCATTAAATGAATTCGTTGCACTTCTACTGTAAGATCTTTAAGAACAATTGGCTGTCTTTCTTTGGTAGCGTTTTGAAAAACTTCATATTTTGTATAGGCTCATTACAAAAGTTTTGATTAAAATATATTGTTATTTGTAATTGCGATAACTTCCACGAAACGCCGCTCGTTAATCGGAAAATAATTATTGCGTTTCTTAGGAGAGCTCAATACATAATCTTGGGATTCCTGTGTTACTCAGTTGGGATTCCTGTGGAACTCATTTCGCCTACGTCTTCATTTTCTGAGCCATTTTGAATGTAACGTCACATGTCTATTCTCGTGTCGAGAAGTTTTACTGTCTGTAAGAACAGAACAGTTTAAAGCTGAAGACTTTTTATAGGAACAAATTTATTTATCGGTTTTTTTATTTTGAAAAAATGAAATTCTTTTGCAAATGGCAGAAATACAGTTTCCGTAGTTCAGCTGCGTGCTTAGTGTTTGTTCACAGCACATTTCGATCTCTTAATAAAAATTGATCGTACTTCACTAATCTATGATTACTTAAAGAATTTTACATACAAATGGCGTTTTAGTATAATAGTGTGACAACATGTTTACCAGATGATGATTGAAATAAAAAGAAGTGTGAGTTGATTGCTCCAATTTTGACATTTTTCCCCGTCTGATTGTAATGTAACGATAACATTGCGATGGATTGATATCACTAAATAAATAATCTGTTTTAGCTTGTATTTGCTCTCGAGAAAAAGATTGTACCGGTTTCTGCATGTGTACAACATTGAAAGATTGAGATCAAATAAGGGGAAAGAGTTTTATAATGCCAGAAAAAAGTTATTCGAGACAGGATAATCAACAACTTTTTCAGATATTTTGTATACGAGAACCAAAACAAGTCTTACGTTCAACTGTTGATTTGCAAAGTGTAAACTGTAAGCATAAAAATCATTTCCAGGCGTGAAATCTTGTTTGATCTGCTTATATCATTAATTTATATTGTACATCTGAATGTCATCTTGTAGTATGTGGAAACAATTCAGTCGTATATCATCATCAGCTCTGCGGACCACTGGGGTGCTCTTTTTTTTTCATTTATTTATGATATAAAATTCAACACCACGGCGCAATTATAAAAAGACGGTAAATTACAGAGAAATCTCGGGAAAATTCATAACACAACTGGACGCTTTTGAGTGTGCCGAATTAAATTCTTCTGTCAAAACTTTTTTAAAAGAAGACTTTTGTTAACGTTATTTGACACTGGATTTTCATACACATGCTGTTAGTTTCAGTCATTTTGCTTATTTTGTCTAGGCAAATTACAGAGAAATCTCGGGAAAATTCATAACACAACTGGACGCTTTTGAGTGTGGCTACAGACCTCACATTTTGGCGTTAGATTCCCCCGTCCGCATTTTCTAACTTACAACTTTTTCAAAAATAGAGTTTTGTTAACGTTATCAGTTGACTTTGGATTTTCATACGCATGCTGTTAGTTTCAACCATTTTGCCTAACCGCCAAAATCGGCAAAACGTTACTCTATGTTTATTAGAAATCAAAGCAAATATTACAAATCGTCATGCGAGTGTTTTATCAAGGTTGAACTTTGGATTATTTATGGAGTTTTGATAAATAAACGGCTTTTGTCATCTAGCAACTTACACTGAGTTTTAAGACCTCTCAGCAATTGGCAAATCTACTGCAACAACTTATAACGACAGAGTAAATTGTTTACTTAGTACTGACTGGGGTATTCAGACTCTTGGCGGGTTTACGCGAACTTGCTGGCAAATCCCTAGTTATTGAACGAATGTAAAAAGGGAAGCGAGAAAGTTAATAAGACAATTAGCAAAAATTGGTAAAATTCCGAATCATAGATTTAATTCAATAGTGGCGAGACTTTCTTTTGAAGTAGAGTATTCACTTTTCAGGATGCCCTAGCTCCGAAGTAACCCAGATTATCTCATTACTAGTACCAGATCGTGTTCCGGTTCCAGGATATCTTTATCTTTGGAACCTCTTCTCTCAAAGTTTGGTAAATGAAAATAATTAAAATTCATACAGATAAATTTCCTGCTTCAGTTAAAAATTTCTAACAATTGCTGACAGTTAACACGACAATCTAAGGGTGCATTTCTTTGGGAAAAATCCTAATCCGGACTCTGGATCCAAAAAGGCATTTTTTGTTTCAGTTTGGTAAAATCCAAAAAAGGATTATGAATACAGTGATATCCGCTCGCGACGCGGATACAATAGATTAATCTGAATCCGGATTCTTAGGATTCGTCGCTTTTACGTTTCTTTGGAAAATGATTCGAAAAAAATACATGTGGCAAGCGGTCTTCGCGCTAAAATCGTAACCCGGAAAAAATCCGGTTTTGAATTTTTCGTTTCTTTAGCAGAAAAGAATCCTTGATTAATCTCTTTCCGGATTCTTTGTTTCTTTGGCGAAAAAGAATCCGTGTGATCTCATGCAATAATCCATTTTTGGATTTTGCCAAAGAAATGCACCCTAAGATTCGTCAGTCAAACCCCATCATTTTTACAAAAGTATTTTTATCCTACAGTCCTCGGTATATGAAGCATCACTGGACATCTGTTTAAACTTTTAAAGTTTGCTCAAATCAAGATTTTATATGGATAACTGTACAGATTAAAGCTTGTTGCTTGGAATTACAGCGAGAACTTACTTGTTTAAAAACTCTCTTTAACGCTTAAGGTTGCTTCCTACTTTCTTTCTACAGCTGCATCTCACGAATGCTGAACTTTCTCGATTCACTTTTATTTATCGATAAAGATATTTTAACTAAATTCGTAAAATAGTAGCAACAGGATATCAGCAGGACGTGCTAGGCACCCTACTCATCTTTCATTCAAATCTGTCAAACATACTACTAAATCTTTCGTTAACTGGACTATACACGGACACGTTTTTTAAAACGTTTTAAGTGTAATCATCTCCACAACAGAACTGCGATGTTTCATGAGTGCTGTCCGAACATTGATCCATTAGAACATTCTTCTCAAAACCTCTAACTTTTTCTGATACCGATCATTTATTCAAAATTCTTACCGCTTCATATAAAAAAAGAAAGGAAAAAAGTCTCTTCCTTTAATTCTTACTGAAGTGATATATATAGCTCTCATTACCTACAAATCTCTCAATAGCCTCGTTGCATGTTTGCAGTTTTTGATAATGAAACCTCGTGTTCGTTGAAAAAGAAAAAACACAAACGCTATCTGAAAAACAGTTTCAGTTTTTAGTGGGGCGATGCTTAGAAACTGCCACCGAGCAAATGAAAACACTATTTTAAAATATTCAGTCGCAAGTTAGCTGAATAAACATTCTCATTTTCCTTATCGCAGGCTCAATAGGACTCCTACGAAAGGCAGGCACCTGTATATTTGCATATGATAGTAGAAACATATTATTTTTTGTTTTGAATTAGTATTGGAATTAGTGTTCAAAATAAAACAATATAGATATCAATATACATTTCTATTCAATAGAAATGATTTAAATAAAGGCTTGATTAAATAAACATGAATAAACTATTTAGCTGTAACGGTTAACATTAAACAGTTGAATCACGTTTCAATGCAACAATATTCAGAGCGACTTTACCAAAGCCAAATTTTTACATGGTTTTAACAGTCTTCGTTTTGTTTCTTTGTTTATTCTCTGACAATGAAATGCATAGTTTATTCTTTTGTTTCTTTGTTTACTCTGACAATAAATTGCATATTTTGTTCTTTTGTTTCTTTGTTTATTCTATGACAATGAATTGCAGTTTGTTTTTTTTATTTCTTTGCTTATTCTTTGCCAATGAATTGCATAGTTTATTCTTTTGTTTCTTTGTTTATTCTTTGCCAATGAATTGCATAGTTTATTCTTTTGTTTCTTTGTTTATTATTTGACAATAAATTGCAGTTTGTTCTTTTGTTTCTTTGTTTATTCTTTAACAATAAATTCAGTTTATTCTTTTGTTTCTTTGTTTATTGTTTGACAACGAATTGTTTACTTTGATTCTTTGTTTCTCTGTTTCATGTTGTTCCATTGCTTAACTTCGCTGTCTATAACTTTGTAATTATTGACCAGAATATTTTTTTTTAATTTCTGAGCCAAAAACAGTTAAAAACTTAACGTATGTTATCATAATACTCTTCGTTAAAAGGAGTAAAAAAAGGAGATCAAAGATAGAGATGTAATTCATATAGCATTCAGTTTAAGGAAAACTTACTGTATCTTATGACTCTCAAGTTTGGACTTTGCAAAACTAAATGAGGACCGCTGTAGTGATATCAAATCTGGCCAAGTTTGTATTTCTGTATCGTTCTCATTTTTAGAGTTTTTAATGGTTAAATGCTTGCAATATAAGTGCTACCCAAAACTTAACAATATGCATACGAGAGAAACGGATAAAATATATAGCAAATATACCATTGCACTGATGTTTGCCGGACTGACGCAGCATTGACAAAATGCGGGTTTTTAACGGTTTCTTAGTCATGAAGAGGATGTACCCCTTCCAATTCAAATGCGAATCAACTGGAACTAAAAAGAATCTAGGTACAGGAGGTTAATAAAATGGATTTGTGAATATAATTTGTTTCCTAAACGTTAAAAAATCAGAACTATAAGTCTTTTTTAAACATTAATACTGCCAGCAATGGTTCACATAATACTAAAAGCTGGGAAACTACGCCAAGTATTTCTACTATTGAAAAAGCTTAGCATTTTCAGCATAAGGAAGTGTTGGCATTTTAAATATTCTATTTACATTTTAAAGTTAACAATTCTCTGAGCAAAAAGAAGCCACTAAGTTTACATACGATAGCCAACAGCAAACTTTGATGATCAGGAAACTGACGCAAAACTATTGAAGTCTTTCATTTTCAACTTAGAAGAGTCTAAAAACTGGAATTTACCCGAGTATGTTCAATCGGATTATGATCAAGTTACTATAATAATTTCAGAATGCATAGAAAGTTCGTTATTCTGATTGTTTTTTTAGTGAAAAAACAAGCAACGAAATTTAATTCGAAAATCAAGAAATTCTAAACTAATAGCTTTTTTTCATTTTGCGTTCTGACCGCTTTAAAAATCTGCCGATTATTTTGAATGATATGAAATCTCCGGTTCCATGCTTCTGGACTGAAATTAATAAATGGCTGAATGAACGCTGTGGTTGATAAAGATTCAAATGAAGTAAATACCTCCAATTCTTTACTACCCAATGTAGAGCCATGCTTGCATTACTGTCGTCCTTATAAAAACTAAACTGTAAGAGCTCTTAACAACTCTTTATACATGGTTTTATTACTTGCTGTATCAGTGTAATCTTGATAAGAGTCGATCGCTTCACAATAGTTATCAAAGCCTGCTTGTATAATTACAACCAGAACAATACTATCCCATATTTAGTACAATTAGAATTAATCCTTCATTTGCGGTATTTTAATATTCATTTCATATCAATTCAGATATTATAGAACAATAGATAGAGTACTCCCTGGATAATTAAAAGCACATGTTTTGTTCTGAAAGAGTAGAAACATGTTATTAATATCGTTTTGTAAAATAATTTGGATAGTCTTTGCATTTTGATTGGTCTACAAGTGTGTTTTCATAGTGCTATGATGCACAAAAATGACGTGAACAATACTGTTGGCCGTTTCCAAGCTGTGAGAATTTACAGTTTTATGAAAGAATTTAAAGTATATATACACGCTTCGTATATCGTCTTTCTATTGGTTACCAAAGAAATAAACAAGTTCTCCTTGCATTTATAGCCTGGTGAAAACCACGGTAAAGTTCATGAAAATTTTCGAGCAGGTGAAAACCCTCAACTGCGTCTTGGGGTTTCACTGATCTGCTCTCCAATTCTCCCAAACGTTGGCCTCGGTTTTCACCAGACTATGAAGGCACGGAGAACATGTTTTATTTCTTAAATGAACGACTGATTGTCTCGGTTATGACTTATGTACGTAATTCTAGCAATGGCAAAAACAAAGAATGAAAGTTAACGGATTCGAAACCGCGTTGCCTCTGCAATACAAGTGCAGCGCTCTAAGCAACCGAGCCACGAAGCCGCAAACGGCAGAGCACTGAGGCCACTTTTTAGCGAGTCCATCAATGGCACTCTGTGCCAAAATTACAAAGATTATTGAGACTGCGTTTGTTCTGTGGTGTAAACAACGACGTTACGAGAGTGGCAATGATGGACAAATTGAATAAAGAGGCTCAACTTGTCATTTGATGCATTCACAAACTAGCTCTATATCAGACAACAGGTCATTGTTTATGTATGATTCAAAAGAATGCGTTTTCAAGGGTATTTGAATTCATTTTGTTTCATGTGTCCAATTCAGGAAGTCCGTAGTTGAACTGACAAAACAATTAAGGTGAAAAACTTTAAAGTCTTTGCCGGATCTAAGTTGAAATCTTTAGGCTTAAGAAAGTTATACGTAGAATGCGGTCAAGAGAATCTGCCTGAATGGAAATCAGTGGCGTCTATTCGAAAGAATCCGTTCACGAAAATCCGCAAAAATAATTTGCCGTCAAGGCAATCCGTAGAATCAAGAAAATCTGTAGCGTCCAGTCAAAAGAATGCGAAGAATATAGTCAACAGAATCCATATAAGGCCTTTTAAATTAGCCCGACAACAACTTTTTACTATATTTAAGGGCGGTAAGGTTACTAGCCAAGTATTATCACAGCTGATATAATCATCGAAACCATTAGTAACTCAATGGAACGTGTTCGCCGTTAGATCGAGACTACCTTCCCACAATTCACAGCGAGAATATTACCATAATTTACATGATTCGCTAAACCCTAATAAACTGGGTTTTTTTCTACTATTTAAGGACGGCAAGGTTAACAGCAAAGTATTACCACTGCTGATACCGCACTTGGTCAAGTTGTTCAAAAGCCAATTAGTGCTCACCCAGAGTAAAATTTCTAAACCATGGTTTTGTTTCCAATCTTATAGCGATGGGTTTGAGCTGTAAATTTGGGATTAACAAGTTTTTTCTTTGGAAAAACGAAGCAGTATTTTACAAGAACCGTAATATTTTCCTTAGACAAGCAATTGCTGCTGTAACTTTTGGATCAGCCCTGATTGCTAATTTTTTCAACCACTATCATACGGGACGTTACGTAAAGCGGCCAACTCACTCGGATCTTAAGAACTAGCTGCTATAACGGAGATTCTCGCCTAGACACACCAACCTGGTTTTACCGGCTTTATAGGCGAATCTTTTGTGACGTCATTTGTTTGCATTTGACTATGAACTGTGATCCACTTACCCAGCAAGGCAAAATGTTCTGAATATTGGAAGAACAAGATAACACAAAGCTCTCCAGCGATTTTGAGTCCGATATCTCAATTTGGCGCGGCTTTGAAAACTCAAAATTTTACAGTGTTTATGTGAGTTCATTAAGCGTTTTGCCACCCAGCCTAGCAGCAAGTTTTGAAAATCTTTAATTATAAATTAAAAGTTTACAAAGCAAACAAACAACAGAACTAGCGAAACTATTTCTAAACATGTTTAGAGAAACTTTCAAAACTTGCTGCTAGGCTGGGTGGCAAAACGCTTAATGACCTCATATAAACTCTGTAAAATTTTTGAGTTTTCAAAGCTGCGTCAAATACGCATTATTTGAGATATCGGACTCAAAATCGTTGGAGCAGAGAGCTTAGTGTTATCTTCTTCTTCCAATATTCAGTACACTCTGATTTGTAGCCCAACCAGGTGTTGAGACTCCTGAAATCCCATATGCTAATAAGCTAAAAATGTAAACAAAGCTTCGCCTATACTGCAATGACGCTGACTTGCCTTCCCTTGTCAGGTACTGATGACTATAACGCTAGTAGAATTATCTTTATCCCGGCTTTAATGTGATGAATTTACTATTTCTCGTAGTTTCAACTAGAAAAACTCCACTATAAGTATTTACCATTAGAATGAGACTGCTTTCCCACACTCCACAGCGAGACTATATATAACTATAGTTCAGACAGTTCACATTTGCTTAAGCTACCTTTAAGCTTCCAATTAAACGTGTGAAACAATTAGCAAGTGGTCCTTTCACCTGACTTAGCTAAAGCTCCGTTGCCTGAAACCTGGCACGACTTCTAAATAATAAAGTTGTTTTGAAAAGCTTGTTTCACGTTGCGACAATAGACCATTTTCGCATTTGCAGTATCTGCTTTCTACAATGACAGCGGACTCAATTTGTACAATGTTAGCCTCAGTATGAAGTTAAATATTCCTAAGTTCCAATGTAGTTCTACACTTTTTACAACTGCGTGTATTGCCGGAGGTGTGACTTCTCGCTCTCTCTCGCTCGCAAGTATTTTTGAATATTTTTAAAACAGCACAACGGGGCTATCCTGTACAAATTGAGTCCGCTGTCATTGTAGAAAGCAGCTACTACAGATGCGAAGATGGTCTATTTAGTATTATTGCGTGAAACTGCGAAAGCCGCTCGCAAAATGCCTTCAGAATTTGTTGCTAATGGAAAGTGACATTTCAAAATGTACTACCATTCGTGTTACAGTTTGCGACAAGAAAAGGTAAACCTATTTGGTTCTATCATCAATAGACATGGTAATGTCTACTGATTAGATGTGGTAAGATAAAACTTTCGGCTAAAATCAAGTGTGTACGTTATCAATACATTTAAAATATATCTTTCTCTTTTTTAAAATGATATATTTTTCAACAAAGTTAGAGTTAACATGTTTTAAATATCAGAAAAAGTTAGAACCAACGAATAATACTTTGTATTGAGTTCCGAAAGAAACGAGGTCAAATGCTGATGAATAACGATAGTCTTGAGCATATGCCGCTAAAATTGAAACCTCCATAGTTATATGAAGTTAAAATTAGTTTTCTTATCTTTGTGAAGGCGGAAACATTTAAGACAGAGTAATTGACACGGCTTTCTTAATTAAAAGGTTCGGAGCACCTGGAAACCTTCCCGACCCTTCTTTCTTCAATGCTTTAAACCTTTTTTATGTTTAAAAGGGCACACTTAATCAACATATGGAATTTATACTTTTTTACCTACAACTTCTTATTTATTTTATTTATTTATTTTGCCGTGAACAGAACACAAAATACGTTAGTGAGCCGTATGCTACTAAAAAATGATAAAAATGCAATTTTATTTTAAAACTATTACCCGGTTTGAATAAGTTACTTAAAAACTTTGTCAAGTGGATTTTAGCACCAAAAAAAGCAGAAAGATCACTGCTATATTAGATGTGATTGTTTTTCAAATGTTTTTACTTGAAGAGTGATTATCAAACTTAATTAGACGAAGCAATATTAGTATCTCGGAATTTGTGACTAGAGCGTGAACCCTGCTATGTTTTATTATATTTATACCATTTTGAACAACAGAGTAAAAAAAAACGATGTGTTTAGCAATCACTACAAAATTTATTGACATCAGTCAAACTTTTAAATGTTAAACCAATTCTGAGAGACGCTTTATCAAATTGTATAAAGTTATTTCTATGTTAGTGGTACATTGTGTTGACAGGAACCAACACGTTTCAAATGAAACTAAAAATAAAATGAAAACATTTTATAACGCCTTGTTTTTAAACTTCAGCATTGAGCTTAAAAGAAGATGAGCCAAACAAAAACTCGCAGAGAAGAACGGATATGGCAAAGGCGCACAACAGCTTCGGACGGGAGACCTGTTCGGGCATTGCATTGATCATATCGGACCAAAACAAGAAAAGAAACAGCAAATTGTTGCTTCAAATAGCAAGACGAGAACTGGATGAGTGAATTAGTTATATAATTAAACGCAGCAGCACTTTCGTTGAAGCAGCTTGCTTCAATTTAATTTCTAATTTAATATCTATAACTCGTTTAAGTGCAGGTATTCTTATTTTTAAAATAGAAAGGCGGGCGTTTGTGGTAGTCTCTATTACCAGACCTTCAAAACCAACCAGATTTAAAAAAATCTCCGGTCTACAAGTTCGGGTGTAATTAATGTTTGGTTTCAGCATTACATACTTACTTTATGCTGAATAGCAAATGCATCCGTTTCTTCAAGTACAAGTACATGAACTCAAACACAGACGAATAGCACTATAAAATGTACGTTAGAATATAAATATATCATCAATTTTGGTACCTTCGCTTGTATCGTTTCTGCGGGTTCTTTCGTGTAATTTGCGAGTTACGTTCTATATTCAGAACTAATCATTGGTCAGACAGCACAGTTGCATTGCCAGTCAAAGACAACTAAAATTTTAGACAAAGCAGACCATGCTGCCAAAATCTCACGCCAAACTGTTATTTGAAATACATTGTCCATGACTGCGGTCAGTTCACGTGTGTCGCGTGGTCAGAATTATTCTCGGACGTTACGTAAACAGCCAAGGAGTCGTCGGCAAATCGATTTGTTAACGCTTAACGTCAAATTGACGTTAAGAGCTGATCCCCCTTCCTCCCGTATAACATCGATCCAATATTTTCATTTTAAATATGGTATAGAACGACCTGCGACCTGATAACTTCCTTCAGGGACTGTCTATTAAAAATAATATGGCTGTTTGAACAGCAATAGAACAGCCAATAAAAATGCATTGAAGGTTTTGGAACTGGCAACCGGACATTTGGTGTTACTTTGTTAGGTCGCATTCGTTCAGATGCAATGCAGTAGTCTGCATACATGCATTCAGGCGATGAACAGGCACACGTTGTGACCAGCGTTTATATATTATAAAATATCATATTTGCACTTGTAAAAGTCAACTAATACGATAGTGATTGTGAGTTATATTTAGTAACAACTGCTTTTGCACTTCTTGTTCCAGCATAAAGTTACTGCTTTTTCTTACCATTTCATTCGTTTTTGCTCATTTTTTTCTTAACCCTTTCAGTGCCAGTCAGTTATCAAAAACCAACTTCTCTTTATATAACACATACAAAATATGACATTTGGTGATGAGAAAATGAGAATTGATCAAACAAAGCC
>JANCMA020115711.1:0-14678 GCA_024336925.2 Zoanthus solanderi
TGTATGCCATTCCCAGACTCCCGAATTTTCTTTTAGTAGAAATAGTATTTTAAGTGACTCTACCCTATCCTTCAACCTAGGAGATCCTTTAATTTTCCTGTTGTTGTTCTAGATTTAGATGTATTAAGTATTTAAAACATGTATTATTACTGAACAATAGTTTTATAAGTACTAATAAAAAAAAAGTATAAATACCAATTTTCTGAAGCTTTCATGGTTTCTTGGTCTTAAAAAGCACTGTAAACTGGCCACCGCTGATTATTTCACCGGCCAAACTTTCGACAGAGGGATTCAATTCCAAAATATGAGACTTGTTCTTCTAGATGATCTAGAAAGCGTCTAGTCGTGTTGTGTAAAATTTCCATACATTAATTTTTCTTTCCTTTTGTCGCGGTAAATCAGTTAATACAGAGTAATTTAACAGTAGAACTTCCTTTGTAGTTTACTTTTTACCTACCGCAGAACACACCTGGCCAAGTTGATCAGTCTCATTAGCTTACGTACGATTTTCAAGAAAGGTTACAGAATGCAGCCATATAAAGCAAGTTATATTAAGCTGTTTTTTTAAAAAAACATAGAACATTTGAAACTATATAACTTGAAATCAAATGTATTCATATTTTTAAATTAAATTAATGTAATTTAATCACAATGCCTCAGCCAAATTTTATCATTTTTTGATACGGGAAATGGTCGCAAGCATAAAATTAAAGCAACACAGAGCTTTTTTCTGTGAAAACTTAAAGGACTGCATAGAAAATAGTCTCTAATTTCATACAATGTAAAAATAACAACTCAGACATATCTTGCACAGCTACTTGCAAGGTTTGTTTTACTAACAACATAACTCGATCTGTAGACTAGTCTTTTAAAAAACTAAAGTTATATGGTAATTATAGCAACAATGAAAAACTTTTTTTGAGGTCTATTAGTATTACTTTTAAAAAACAAAAATTGAACACAAGAATATCAGTAAACTTTTATTTCTAAGATATTTTCATAAACATAAATTGACACGTAAGAACAGCAACTCTAAAGATCGGTCGAGTTCGCACGAATCTTGCGCGCGCAGTCGCGGACATCAAAATCACTACTGACAAATTTATGTTTACAGTTATTAATTTTTATTAAGCTAAGATTTAAATTTGCAGTTTACTAAGTGTTGGTAAGCCTGCAGATAGTGCTAACTACATATACAACCCACTCTTGGGCTGCTTTCATGCTTTTCAGTAGTCTATTCTAACTTAAAGAAAAATTTGTTACATTTTATTGTAATGACTGAGAGCATGCAGGTTTAATCAAACTTGATGCTTTATCATGCAATTTTTTGCTTTAATTTCAGCACCTGAAATGAAGTAAAAAATCCTTTCTTCAAATTTTGAATTTTAGTAACAATTAGAAGAGAAAAATTTCCGAGTTTTGATGACCCTTATATAACGGTTAAGAGAGAGTTATATAGCTCTCTTGACAACCAAACTCTTTTAAATTGCGAATAAATTTGTTATGGAAATCGCTAATACAAGAACGATGAACAAGGCTACCAGCGGAGTATTTAAGGTTAATCGAGAATAAATATTTTGTTTTTAATTGTACTCAAAATAAACACTGTTTTTCTTGCATGTTCATTAGGAACGTATGGTAAATTATGAATGCACTACATATCAGGAATACATAAAATAATTAAATTAGAATTCATTGCTTAAACCATTCTGCGTAGTTCTATAGCATGTAAAACAAGTTAGGTCTTTACAGTTTACAACACTGAAAACCTCAGTCTCCTTTAAATTGCAACCACTAGGATTAAGATTTTAAAAATTGGAAGGAAAACGAAAAGTTATAGTTGATCAGCATCGTAAAAGCTCTACACTCAAACTAATCTTTATATACTTTCCTTATATGCTTTGAAAATGACCGCATGTTTTATGGTTGTAAACTATCAAAACAGCAAATCTACTGAATGAATATACATATTCAACTTATGAATGATATAAAACTGTCCTGCAGTGCACGATACATTTCATAGTACTATGGAAAATCTTGATTTACATTTATTCCTAGGCCTGGAATAGTCATTAAACTCTTGTAAAGAAAAAGTATGGATATAAATAGTATTCATGTTAATGTCACATTATTTCTTAAATTCAAACCTCAAACAGCGTTTTCTTGATCCTAATTAATATTGAAAAAGAAGAACAATTCACTTCGTTCTCATTTTAAACACAAACTTATATTTTTGCATGCAAATAAAACAGCGATTTTATGGTAAAAACTGAGTGATAAAACCATGATTTAACTAACAACACAAAACAGATATACCCTCGAAGTAATGTTAAACTTGCGACAACCTCGGATTAATCAAGAGTAACTTGTTCAACGCTGTCCATTTAGAACAAGCAGAAGTTTATAAATGCATTTCATTTTCTTTCTTAGAAAGCAAACTGCAATCTTGTGCCTCCACCTGGGAGCAAGAGATCGTTTTTCATCCCAAAAATTTTCTCGCAAAATATTTACAAACGTACTGTAAAAAAGTAGTCTTGGTGAATCGAAAAAGATTTATAATGAAAATAACCTTGGCGGTTTTCAAAGCTTTTCGTGATGTTCAATTTATACAAAATTAAAATCTTTAACCAAAAAGAATTTGGCAGAAGCTACAATTTTAAGAAATAAATTCTTGTCATGATGCTCAATCCGCAAATCTTGGAGTTTTCAATTTGAAATCGGCAACAAGGACGAGGGCATTCACAAAATTCAATATTAGTAATAGTTTAAAAATCACATCAAATGTTAAAGGTGCGAGCTTTATGAAAAACATTAATTTGTCAAGAGGATTTCTTTTTAGAATCAATATCTAATCTTACACAAGCTGATTCAGTGTGCTTGTTTAAATACGATTTTAAAGCGAAACTTCTGTTGCACCGTTCACAGCGGTATTCTTTAACAGGGGAGTGTGTTTGCATATGCGCTCGCAAATTCGACCGATCAGCAAATGATTTGTTGCATTCTTTACAAGCATAAGGTCTTTCTCCCGTATGGGATCTCTTATGACCCTGTAAGAGCCACGGGCGGCTGAACGCTTTACCACAAATATCACATTTATGATGGAGTTTATGTGTGAGCAGATGCATCGAGAGCGCTGGCATAGACACATAAGCTTTGCCACAGTGCTCGCACTTTTTGGCAAGTTGTCCGTCCAAACTACGATGTGTTTGCTTATGGCGAGAAAGATTAGACGAAGTGGCATAAGTCTTGTTGCATTCAGCGCATACATATCGGCCAGCTTTTTTGATATTATTTCTGGGTTTGTCTCCTTTTTGAGATACCTTCAATTTAATATCGTTCGCTTCTTTTTGTTCACTGTCATCATTGTTTTTCTCAGCGTCAGCAACCGAAACTACACTCGTCTCTCCTTTTACATCTTCTGTACACTTTCGCTTGTTGTCAACACGCTTTTCTTTTTCTAGTTCACCTTTTTTGTCCACTGAAGTTGTTTGATTAGGACGGCCGTCGCCATTTTTTCTTTCCCCTAAACACAACCAAATATAGACACCGTGAACAACAGGTGTTAGATTGTCAACAAACCCAATTTCACCCTTCAACTCGGGTAAAAAAAATATTTTATATCTCGTTGTAGAAACGCTTACAGCACTAGCGGGCTAGCTAGTATTAAATTATAAAATGTAGCAAATGATTTACCTTCTTTTGAGCATTTTCGTCTTTTAGGAACTGGCAGTGAATTTCCATAAACGTTGCCTTTTTTGATCAAAAAGCTCCTAGGCATTGCTGTCTGTCGCTGAACGCGTCGTTTCTCCAAAGCATATCTCCCAAGTCACACACTATGTCGATGGAAATTACTGTCTTTTTTGAAAATGTTTCTGCAGATTTCTCCCCAGCAGTGCCATCGTAGACAATGACTAACTACTTTTCACAACGCTCGTTTTCCAAGCCTACATGCCTTCTGTATGTTGCACACCAACCGGAAACAACCACTAAATTTTCATTCTAATTACATCCCCCACACAGTCTCCCAACAAACGAAATTTTACTGGCTAAGGTGATGATTCTCGCCTCAGAAAATCTGCTTTTACGTCAGCTTTACCGAGAAACGTTTGCTTGACACAAATGCAAATTGCTTCAAAACTAAAACTGTCACCGTTGGATTTATTGGTAAAGTGGTGGAAAGCGAGCGTACTTTAGAAAGCGAGCTTATTTTGAAGGTGAATCGGTTTGAAAAAATTATCGTCAACATGTCGGTAACCAAGCCACACGAGCCACCTGTTGCCAGGCACTCGTTCATGTATATGCGGATTGACAGTGATAATTAATGCATGAATTGGTTCTTAGACTAATCAATATTCATAACTTTCCTTCCGCGAGACCAGAAAATCTTCTAAGGTCTTCCTTCTCTTGTCTGATTGGTCAGTCGCGGTGAAAAGTTTCTTGAAAGAATATCGTTATTTAAAGTTGTTTTGATCGGTTTGTCGAAATGTAAATAATGACATCGTTCGTTGGCTTCAACAGCTTAAAACAAAAAGTATTTTCAAAAAATACGTCAGCTTGCCGCAAAAATTTTGTTTTCATAAAAAACATTTGAGAATAATAATGTTTTAGAATCTCGAGTTAAACAAAAACATTTTCACATCAACTGACGTCGCCTTGTCGTTCGACCGATCAACATCTATGCAAATAATTCAAATAAACAACTTCTTGCAAAAAATATGATAAACTTACATTTTTTTGATGAATGCGACGTTTCAATCAGTTTGCTCTACTATCACATTTATCTTAAATATTCGACGGCTTATCCTGAAAATTGGAAGAAAAAAAAAAAACTCGAATCGAAATTCTTCGACTGCAGATCTTCATGTTGGGAGAAAAAAAATGAATTTTGTATTCTGTTTGCACAACCGACTGTTTTATTTGGTCAGGTTGAACGCTGATTCACTGACAGTTTAAATATGACATGTTCAACTGAAGATAACAAAAACACGATTGAAAATATCTATATTACTGGGGTCTGAAAAATGGGTTAACGTAAAACTAGAAAAAGGTGTTTTAATTTATTTTCGCTCTTTTTGACCTAACGGCGCCAAAACTTCACTGAGAAGAATTCCACATGTACACATAATGCTGTTTCAAACTAGCAAGAGATATATTTAATCGGCTAAAAGGAATATAGTTAGTGATGTCTACTCAAGATGTTTTAATATCTTTCTTGTGAAATAAAAATTGTAATAACTGTACGCATTATATATAACGCAATATGTTTCATTACGAAAAATCTAAATAATATTCAGTTGAAGAAGTCGAATTTATCAAAATAGAATATAAAGCAATGACTGTATTTGTTTGTCGATTCTAATTCGACAGGGCTTTAAGATATGTATAATTAAGACAGCGAGGTTACAAGGTTTTGATTAAATATTTTTATGGAAACAGTACACTCGCTTTTTTTTATAAGAACAACTTTATAATAACAATGAGACTCGGATTGGCCGAAAATTAAGAACAATTTAAGAACAAGCTCAGGCTCAAAAAAAGTGAAAGTGTTTTTAGTTGAAACTTCACTGATTCTTGTAATTTACGTTCGCAATATGCAAAGTTAAAACACAGATGCACCGTTTCCCATTTATTATATCGACTATTGTCCCAAATGATACACGTATTTATGGAATATTAAAAATTCCCCGTACGATCAGTTTCAACTGTTGCACATGCAAGTATGTTTCAACAATACTGTACAAGAATGAACAAATTAAAAAAAAATCAAATCGCTCATATATATAATAATAAATTACGAACAAATCGAGATTCAAGCAGCCATACATTAAGAACAATCAACCATGGCAAAATTTACTGGTTCTTATAAAAAAGCGTGTACATATTTTAAAAATTTTACTAATATAGTCTGCAACGCAAGGCAAAGGGTAAACGAATTGATTTTTCTACCTAATGAACTGAATTTTTAAATATTTAAAAAAAAGTAGCTTGCGTTTGTTGCCTTGACGACCAGAAATGAACTCTGAAATTTGACACAAATTATCATTTCATCTCCGGTATATCGCTTTTCTTGTTGAAATTCAGTTAAGTTGATTTTTTTTTTTCTGCAGACAAAATTTTATTCGAATTATTACTTTTAGGAAGTAGAGGTTGTTTTAACTCGATCTTTCTTATGTGCTGCCTCCACAGCGATTTGTTTTTCTTGTTTGGTCAATTGCTTCATACGATGTCTGAAGACAAACACTGAAAGGGAGCTCAGTTTTAGAAGGAAATACTGGATAGTTTGATGGAAAACATAGAGCGGTGAACATTAGTCTGAAAAAGCATGACGGTATACTGATCATAAGGCAAGCAGGAAGATGGAAAAGAATACCGCAAAATTAATTGCTTTCATTGATACAATGTCATTGAGTTCGAAGGAAGTGTAGTGTACTTTAAAGTTCTTTCACCAAGCTCCCTTTCCAGATTTCTCGTAATGAAGCAGAGTTTCGCGGTCAAAGGGGAAAACTTTACTGGCACTACAAGCCCAACTGTTCTTCCTCTTTCCATTATTTGAGCAAAGAATTTATTTTCGGAGTTCACATCCAGATAATTTTTCAACAAGCATGAGAGTTCTTCCTGCACATACATGTCCCACAAGTGTTGTCATGTCCTCCAGTTGTTTGTTTACCAGGTAAACTCCACGCATATGCGTAAACATCATGTTCCATTGCTTCATTGCGCGTTTCATCTATCATGGGGCCCCAAACTATTAAGTAAACACGAGTACGATTTTTGATTCACGGATACTCCGTAGGAGTAGCAGAGTTATAGCTGGGACTTCCTCATTTATTTTGTGAAACAATAGAATTAATCCTCCAGCCTGCTTTGCAAGGTTGTTTTGTAATTGTATATAAAGAGCGGTCTCGATCCGCAATGTTTACAAGTTTTTGGAAACTTGCATGTTCTTCGTTAGTTTTAACGGTTTAAGCAATCTTGAGTTCGATTCTTTGATTCGTTTAGGAAATTGGTTTAATTGTTCACTATTATTAATGCATATTCGTTGAAAAATTTAAAGCCAAACTGAGAAAAGCAGAGGGAAATCTGGGATAACACTCTCGCTCTTTGAAAGGAACTTGAACGAATGGTTTGAGGAGGACGCTAGTATTTGTCTGAATTGTAGTTCTACTTGAGCGCAGTTTGCATGAGCCGTCTCACCGAGACTTCCGATATAGAAAAACCCAACGTCGTTTCCAGGGCTTTTCTCCAGCATGCAGCAGTGGTGATGGTGGTGTAGGAAATTTCCTGGGAACGAGGTTGCAGACAAGCAGTTTGCAAGAAAGTTTAAAATGGATTTTAAAGGAAGGTTGCCCTCAAATAGACACGGCACTCAAATCATGAAAAATTTAATAAACGCCACAGCGTTTAATCGGATAAATACGGTGTTCAAATTTGATCAGATGCTACAGATGAGAAAAGTTCTCTGATGTTTAACCCTTTTAGTCCCAGTCATTTATCAACACCCAACTTCTCTTTACATAACACATAAAAATAACAAATATGATAAAAAGAAAATGAGAATTGATCAAACAAAGCAAACTACTTAAAATTAACAAAATTCTCTCAAACTTATTCAAAGAAAAGTTTGAGCTCAAGTTGGGAGAATTTAACAATACAACTGGGACTGAAAGGATTAATAGATAAGTATTAGGATAGTCGAGAGTTGCTAATGGTTCCCGTGCTTTGCAAACGCAAAATTAATCCAACTCGAGACCTAATTTCATAATCTAGCCGAAGGTTAAAAATGTTTTATAGGTCATGTCACTTTTAAAGTTTAGCTACTTAATTTGCGAGATCTAAAAAAGCTTGTTAGAAATCACAGCTCATTGTACTTTAATGTTCAGTCCTATGTGGCAACGTAATTGTACAAATTGTTATTTTACGTACAATTGTTATTTTCCAACCATTTTACCCACGCTAATCTAAAAGCTATTTCAAATGTAACAAATGATCGGTAGAGCGCGTTGTAGCACCTTAATTGATAGATAATAACAGCTTAAACTCACTTGATGGGGAAGTTTGTGTGCTTTTTAAATTTTGAACTCCAACAGATAATTTTTCTTTCATGCTTCTTAAATAAGGAGAACTTGTTTAACTTGAAGCTCACGATACTGGGCACTGTGGCTACGATGGTAGCCAACTTTACCTCTTAAAATCGTAACAAAATAGTGAGGCTGAATGTTAGCAGCCATGGACAGCTGTTTCGGCCTTTTTAAGCCTCATCAGCATGGCATAGCTAGCAAACAGGGTCAGGTTGCAAAATTGAAAGAACATACCATATAGTCAAAACGCAATGCTTGTAGGATGTGACTATAACGATCAATGTCAACTGATACATGAGGAAGTAAAACAAGGTGGAGAACAACCCATCAGCGGAGCTGAGGCTGCACTGATAGGAAAACCGTACAAAGGCAAACACGAACCTCTCAGATGTTTCAAATGTAACGCAGCTGGACATATACGCCGCAATTGTCCTTTTATTAAAAACAAATCTCAAAAGCCATTCAAGAACTCACATAAAGCTAAGACAGCCAAAGACCAAGTGCCACACAATTCAGACAATGTAGAAGAAGACTTTTCAGGAGCATTTACTGCATCAATTAGAGATGTGATTAAAAAAGAAGAAAATAAATGGCTGATTGATTCTGGCGCATCAAGTCACATGACGAACAACAAAGACTTATTGATAGATTATAAAGCCATGGACGAAACCGAAAATGTTGCTTTAGGAGACGGACGTGTAGTAAAAGCACATGGTTATGGAAACGTTTATATGAAAATGAAATTTGATAAACGTTCATCCAAGAAAGGGGTTTTATATAATGTGTTATACGTCTCAAACCTCACTAGTAATTTATTTTCGGTAAGGGCGGCTGTTACCAAGGGTAACACAGTAAAATTTGGATACCGCAAGTGCTGGATAAGGGATGCACGCGGCATTCTTCGTGGAACAGGAACACTTGTGGGTAAACTTTATCAACTAGATTCTGAAGTTGTGACAAGTGGTCAGATATCTGCTATTGCTTTGTCAGGAGACAGCGATTTATGGCACCAGCGACTAGGGCATGTCAACGAGTTAAGTCTTTACAATTGCATTAATAAGGGATATGTTAATGGAATTCATCTCAAGAAACCATTCGGACTATCATTCTGTGAAGGCTGTGTAGCAGGAAAATCACATCACAAACCATTTCCTGCGGTGGGAGAAATACGCTCTACAAAAAATCTTCAGCTGATTCATAGTGATGTATGTGGTCCAATGAAGACGGAATCGATTGGCGGAGCTAAATATTTTCTTACCTTTATCGACGATTATTCACGCTACTGCACTGTTTATTTCATAAAACAAAAATCGGAAGTATTTAGCAAATTCAAAGAGTTTGAAGCACTCGTAACAAATGGAAATAGTACTAGGATAAAAACTCTGAGAACAGACAACGGCGGCGAGTATACCTCAACGGAATTTCAAAATTACCTTAAAGAAAAAGGAATTAGACACGAGTTAACAGTACCTGATTCGTCGCAACAAAACGGTGTATCGGAACGCATGAATCGTACTCTAGTCGAATCTGCACGGTCTATGATTTCACATGCCGGACTGCCAAATATGTTTTGGGCAGAAGCTATTTCAACTGCTGCTTATGTACGAAATCGTCTGCCAACGAGAGCAGTGAAAGATAAGAAAACCCCTTATGAGTTATGGCATGGAAGAAAACCTAATGTAAATCATCTTAGGGCATTTGGATGCATTGCATATGCAAACGTTGGAGACAATAAGGAAGGGAAGTTTGATTCTAAAGTAAAAAAAATGCGCTTCATTGGATATAGGTTGGTATCCAAAGGCTATCGGCTCTATGACGAGTCAAAACGTAAAGTGTTTGTGCGAAGAGATGTTGCATTCAACGAACACGAATTTGGAAATAAAGACGTAATCCAGGTTAGAGGTCTAGATGTACCGAACCAAAAGGATGAAAAATTTAATCATGAACGTAAGACAGAAGAGCAACAAGACGCCATTATAGAAAGACTAGAAGAAGAACAGAGTAAGTTACCTGAACGACGTTCAGAAAGAGTCAAACGGCCACCTATTCGATATGGTTATGATGAATATCAGCAGACAATGCTATTAATTCTCCTGCTGAGAGCTGTCACCACGCGGCGTATAATGTGGTCGAAATAGACGAACCAACAAGCATTCAGGATGCATTACAGAGTTCTTATGCAGAAGAATGGAAAGCTGCAGCTGACTCGGAATATAATTCCTTGATTAAAAATAAGACGTGGAAACTTGTTTAGTTGCCCCCTGGTCGAAAGGCTATTGGATCTAAATGGATTTTTAAAGTAAAACATCGCATGGATGGAGCAGTAGAGCGATTTAAAGCACGACTAGTTGCTAAAGGATACGCTCAGAAATACGGAATTGATTATGACGAGACATTTGCACCTGTTGTACGATTTGCGTCAATCCGTACATTGTTAGCCTTTGCAATTCAACGAGATATGCTAGTTCATCAAATGGATGTGGTTACAGCATTTCTTAACGGTAATCTTGATGAAGAGATATACATGCAGCAACCAGAAGGTTATATTAAACCTGGAGAAAAACATCTAGTTTGTAAACTTGAAAAATCACTCTATGGTCTGAAGCAAGCACCACGATGTTGGAACAAAGCATTCGGGGAGTATATTGAAAGCATTGGCTTCGTTCAATCCTCAGGAGATGCCTGTGTATATATCAAAAGGCAAGAAACACTAACAATTACTAGCAGAAAATACTACTGAAATGCAGAAGATCAAAGATGACTTAAACAAAAAGTTTTTAATGAAAGACATGGGAGAACTGCATTATTGCCTCGGAATCACTATAATTCAAGACAAGAAAAACAAACAGATTTTCCTTAATCAGCATCAGTATATCAAAAAAATATTGCAAAGATTCGGACAAACAGAAGCAAAAGTTGTGACAACAACAGCTGACATGAGTGTTAAATTAGTAAAGCAGGACGGTGTTAGTAAGAGTGTTGATTCAACTTATTATCAGTCGATTATTGGAAGCCTACTGTTTGCTGCAATTGCAACCCGTCCAGATATTTCTCAAGCAGTGGCAGTGTTATCAAAATTCTGTGCAAGTCTTACTGAAGCTCATCTAACAGCTTCAAAAAGAGTGCCGAGATATCTTAAAGGAACCGAAAATCTCAGTTTGAGATTTAAGAAATCTGTCAGTGAAACTTTAACCGGTTATTCTGATGCAGACTGGACAGCTGGTGATTTAGATGACAGACATTCTACTTCTGGAAACTTGTTCATATTGGCAAACGGAACAATAAGCTGGATGAGTAAGAAACAAGCAACGGTTGCATTATCAATTGCAGAATCTGAATATGTAGCTCTTAGTCAAGCTACTCAAGAAGCAATCTGGCTTCGTCGACTACTTAAAGATCTGGGAATGTTTATTGACCAACCTACAGTGATACATGAAGATAACAAAGGAGCAATTTCAATTGCAAGAAATCCCGTGTTTCATGGAAGGACAAAACATATTGACATTCGCTATCATTTTATCAGAGAGGCAATAGAGAATGGAGATATCGATGTGAAGTACATTCCTTCCAATGAAATGATTGCTGACATACTAACAAAGCCTCTCGCAAAAACACAGTTTATGAAACTACGAGACTTAATGGGAAGAGACAAAATGGACTAAATCCCAGTTTATTATTACTAATATTTATTTCTATTTTTTTTTTTGCCTGCGTGGTAATCAAATGTCAAAAAAAGTGGGAGTGTTGTAAAACATGATTTTTGCCATCTAATTGGAATTACGTGCGCGAGCGTATAAGTACAGTATTAATTACGTCACTGAGTTAATGTATTAATTAAGTTCAGTTCACTCAAGTTTTGTCAGTCAAATAAATAAAAAATAACGTTTTTATCCAGAAGAAAAGTCTGCTAATTTCTACAGTAGCTAAACTAGAAGGAACGTGGCCATAGTACTAGTGCCCATTATCGTGGCTTCAAGTTAGCTACTAGCATTTGAGCACTTTTGTGCTATCTATACTTGAGTTCATCTTTATAGCCACATCCCACAAGCAATGCGCTTTGACTACATCTTATAGGCTACCTGTGCAAGAGCTTTTGTAACAAAATATTAACAAAACTTCACTTTTGAACCCGTTTCTAAATCTTATCAAATGGAAGTATATTCTCTGGAGGAAACTAATAACCAGTGGGGATTTTGGATGAACAATTGAAAATCCGAAAGAGCGGTTGTTATGTCCTCAACTTTAACAAACAAACTCCAAACTTCCAACTAAGAAAAAATAAAAAATATTTTAAAATATAAAAATCCATCCACATTAAACATTTATTAAAACAAAAGGATAAAACAGACTAAATAGCTCAGCATTTTGAGCCACTTAAAACTAATTGTGGAACAATACTATTAAATGCACTTCACTTAAGTTCAATAACAGTTATTTTCGTTGAAATTAGGTATCGATTTTTGATGCAAAGTTAATTTCAAAGTATTGTGATGAGAGGAAAAATTCGACATAAGCCATAGTGCAAACTTTGCTACGGCTGAGCGCTGATCGGAAGATTGTTCCTTGCAACTTTTTCAAGAATGTAACTGTGCTAAGCTCCATAAATTGATAACTTATAAGCCGTAAGGAAAAGAATTTTAGAACTGACGCTTTGGACTGTAGCCTTCGTGGGAGTGAATGTGAAGGACTCTACAGTCCGTAACGTGAGTTCTACTGATTCCTTTTACTATGGTGAACAAGCTATCAATTTATAAAACTGTTCATTCTGCAGAAACACCGATGCAGCATCCATTTGTGCTCGATATATATATTTTAACAGAGCACCACACGATTTTTTAGTTGTAAGTTTCAAGTTCGAAAATTATCGATGTTGAATTAGTTGTAAAGAGTTAGTCGTGAAAGCCAACAGTTAGCATGACAGGCGGTCGTGTAATTGTCGAATATACTTGAATACTTTTAAAAGATTTACAACAGCTTTGTAGGCCGTAGAAGATATCATTCATTGGATTTTGTTTGTGCCCTTCAGGCCTAAAACACTTTAAAATAAACTACTTTTGTCCTAATTTTGTAGTTCATAAATTTATCTTTTTTAGCTTTGTTTGTTTTGTTTTTATTTTATCTGTTATCTGTTTAGCATTTATCACGACCTCTTTGTTTACGCCTTTTGTTGCAATTATATAATTCACATTTTATGAGTACCATCAGCATATAGTGTGATTCCCAGATGATCTCGTGTAGTAGGTGTATATTTCATTCATTTTATAACTGAGGAAGAAGAGTATCGCGGAAAACGTTATTATTATTACAAAATAATTTTTAAAGTTTTTAAGCCTGAATGGCATAAACAAAATCCAATAATGGTCGTGTAATTGTCACAATATGTGTGAGTATGTTTCCCTAAAAAAAAAAAAAAAACATGCACGTCTTTTCCGGAAAACTACATATGGGAATAAATCTAGAGCCCAGATTCTTCTCGTTTGGAATTGGGACATATAGTCAGAGAGACAAAATTTCTATTAAACTATAAGTGTTGCTGATTTGCTCATGGTTAAAAAACGGCTCAATGTCGTTTTCTTTCAAGTTCTTTCCTTTAATTACCGACATCATAAATATACATTTAAGGAAAAGATACAGTTAAGTAATTTTAAAAGAACTAGAGAAATTCAGTTAATTGGAGACATCATTTGTTAACAGGTTGTTGATCCAAACATGAAGTTTAACTGCCTACACGAATGAAAACCCACTCCTTTCGCTGGCCATGAGGCTCTCGGTAACTTGGTGGGAGCAATGAGATTGAGTTACTTCCAGTGTTACTGGTAATAATTCATCGGATTCAGCGAATACAATGCTTTGATTCCCAATTGACACCAAGGGGAAGAGAAGCAAACGCTAAAAGCGATCGACTAGAGCCAAGAGTCGTTTTTTCTCCATCTCGCGGCTTTCTTTACTTCTGGCATCACCAACACTCGCAGCGAACTCTGAAAGATAAGAGCATCACAATATAATCAACATTACACACCAAGATATAATCAACATTACACATCAGGATATAATCAAGATTATACACCAGGATATAAGCAACATTACACATCAGGATATAATCAACATTACACACACCAGGATATAATCAACATTACACATCAGGATATAATCAACAATACACACCAGGATATAATCGACATTACACATCAGGATATAATCAACATTATACATCAGGATATAATCAAGATTATACATCAGGATATAATCAACATTACACACACCAGGATATAATCAACATTACACACACCAGGATATAATCAACAATACACACACCAGGATATAATCAACATTACACACACCAGGATATAATCAACATTACACACACGGGGATATAATCAACGTTACACACACCAGGATATAATCAACAATACACACACCAGGATATAATCAACATTACACACACCCGGATATAATCAACATTACACACACGGGGATATAATCAACATTACACACACCAGGATATAATCAACAATACACACACCAGGATATAATCAACATTATACATCAGGATATAATCAAGATTATACATCAGGATATAATCAACATTACACACACCAG
>JANCMA020115816.1:0-14676 GCA_024336925.2 Zoanthus solanderi
TTATTAATTAGTACCTTAATTTATTAATTAGTACCTTGATTTATTAATTAGTACCTTAATTTATTAATTAGTACCTTAATTTATTAATTAGTACCTTGATTTATTAATTAGTACCTTAATTTATTAATTAGTACCTTAATTTATTAATTAGTACCTTGATTTATTAATTAGTACCTTAATTTATTAATTAGTACCTTGATTTATTAATTAGTACCTTAATTTAAATTTTACGGCGTGTAAATGGTTAGAATTTGAGTCTAGTAGAAGTGGGGTTCATATTCATCACGTAAGATGCGGATATGGAGGGGACATCAACAGGTATGCCGTCGTCAACGCACAGGAAAACCTCAACAATCAAGGGTTCCTGGCGCCTCATTATAGAGCATACTACTCCGACCTATTCGACAACGTCAACGAGAAATTTGACATCGTTACTTTCAATCCTCCTTTTACTCCAGGCACACCAGACGATGACCTGGAAAAGGCGGAGTTAGACGAAGATTATCAAACGATCAATCGATTCTTTGCAAATGTTGGAAGCTTTCTGGAGCCAGATAGAAGTGTCTGCCTTCTGTGGTCAGACTTGGGAGATATGGCACTTTTAAAAGGCCTCATTGAGCAAAATGGTTTTCGCATACAAAATTTCTATGAAAAAACCATTCCAGTTATTGATTACGCAGTTACTGTGTTTGTGTTGATTTTAAAGAAAGACAAGTAAGACTTTAAATACATTTTTGTTTTGAAATAAATATATACACCAAAAATACTTTAAAATTACCATAATTAATTGTAACTTGCACGTACATCTAAGGGAAGAAATATTTTTCACAACTATAATGCTAAGTCGAAAGATGTTTTAAGGATTTTAAAATAGAGGCGTAAACCGAATAATATGTGAACTGAAATTAGGTATGCGATTGACGTTAAGAAAACAATGGTAAGAAAATGCAATGACTGATGTTTGAACAAGAAGTGCACAAGCAGCTCTTATCAAATATAATTCACTATCACCGTCGTATTAGTTGACTTCTACAAGTGCAAATGCAATATTTTATAATATAGACGGTGGTCACGATGCGTGGCTATTCATCTCTCGGATGCAAACTAATGCGTTGCATCTAAACGGATGCAACCTAACAAAACAACATCAAATGTCCGGCTGCCATTTTCAAAACCTACACCTTTTGCATTTCAATGGGCTGTTCGATCGTTCAAACGGCCATTAAATTTTCAAATAGACAGTCACTGAGGATAGTTATCAGGTTGCAAGTTGTTCTGTTTTAAGCGAAATTATAAGATTCACGTTAAGGGAGGGGAGGGTGGGTTGTCAGCTCTTAACGTCAATTTGATGTTAAGGGTTAACAAATTGCCGGATTTTCCGACGACCCCTTAATTTTATGACAATCTTAAATTCTTTTGATTTGTTTTGTTTATGTTCAAGAACTGCATAACGTAGGGTCCCCCTATTCTAGACCTGACAGTAGTTTCTGTTGGTAGAGTAGCTGGTTTCCCAAACTATCATTCCGAATATCCACAACAGCCTTGGTCACAGAAGGGACCGTATGTATGTTACCACTAGGAAGGCTAATAACAAAGAGAATAAAGAGAGCAAAACTAAACTTCGTTTTAACTTATTTACAAACAAAGACCCATACGTTTAAGAAAAAAGGGACAAGTTTGTATCAACAACAAACGCAACACGTGTATAGCAGCTGTAAGCAATATCTAAACCAAGACGAGTTGAAAGAGATCGAATTGAAATATGTCAAGGCTACAGAATTTAACTTTATGTTAACCGTTTACAGTTAATCCATCCGGGGTAGGTAAATGAGTACCAGCATCTGCTGGGAGCTAACCTACGATGGATTAGTGCCCCGTCCAGGGGGAGTCAAAGACTCTCATCCGTTTAACACTACAGAAACCGGAGATAAGCGCCAGCTCAATGGGCCATTTGGCTCGTAAAGGTTTAGCCTTTTAAGATTCGAAGTATTGTGATGAGTGGGTACATTTCAGACGAGTTATATTACAAGCTTTCCTGCGGCTGAGCGGAAGATGTACATTGGGTGTTGCAGACTCGTTTTTCCACGGACAATTGTCAATGTGACTGTGCTGACTTTCTGCTTTTGTTAATATTTATTCTCATAACTTGCAAACTGCTTTTAAATTTTGTCGACTCGTTCTTCTTTTTTTGACCTAACAGTAAATAAGAGTTTGCCCATTAGCTGGGCAGCCCGGCAAGGAACTGTGAGATACACATTTTGTCTATAGTCGACGACGAAAAAACACATCCATTTTATGACTGTCTGCTTACTACAAGTAGCCCAGTAACCATTTTTATTATCTTCACTGCTCGCAGTGAAGATACTATTTTTATCTTCACTACGAGGATATTAGTGTCGTCATGGTTACTAACATGATTTAGCCAATCACAAGAGAGCTTCTCGCTCTGGCGCACAGCAGGTTTTTTTGAAATTTAAAATTGTGGAGCTTTCATCAGTATCTAAAAAATAAACAGAACATTGCATGGTTGCTTTTGGATACGAATTTTGGTTCTTGTGCTGAAAGTATTTCTCCCGAGTGAGCGAAGCCACCATATAATATCCTCTATTGACTTTTTTGTGATTTCAATCAAACAAATTTTGCAAAAACTTTAAGTTAAATATAATTTGTTATGACGCATTTTATTTTTGCCGTGATTATAATTTAAAAACATGATTTTTTAACTGTGTTTTACTGTGTCCTACTCAGTTTTGCTCTAGTTTCAAAGGATCCAGCTAACACGCTGCACCACTGGTTCATTTTGCATGCAAGCTATCATAAAGAAACAATCACAATTCATGATGCAAGACTCCTAAAACAAAGTTCTCAAAATCATATGATTGTGCAGCTTGACTCCTCCTGTTTTGTGACTTGCTTGGGTAGTACACCTGTACTACAGTCTTTTACAACCTCAACTACCTGCCATAAAGAAACAATATGACTACTCAGCAAATGATGCACAAGGAAAATTCTTTCACTACTTTTTCAAGCTTCAATAAAATAACAGAAAAGAAACTAGGTTTTTAGACTCTTTGATACTTTTAATGCGATATCTATAGTTAGCATATACCACACAAGTGAATAGTACTTTTTGCACATGCTGATTGGCTAGCTCGGAGGTCACTAGCTAAGAACTGTTCCCCTGCATCATGTGCAAAGGGAAGACTTAGGGATAGTGTTTTTAACTGCAGAGACCTGGGAGTAGATACAAAGCTTAAGGTATACAATCAGTGCATCACCCGCTAACGATGTACAGAAGTGAGGCCTGGACCCTATACTGTCACCATATCAAGCTTCTCAGAACAGTCCAGCAAAGGCACTTGAGATCCACTCTTAAGATCAAGTGGGAGCACTACATCACCAACGATGAAGTACTGGATTGTTCTTAATCTGTAGATATTGAGGTAATTCTCATCTGGAGCAGATTGCGTTAGATTGGCCATGTGGCGTGTATGCCAGACGAGCAGCCTGTAACGACAATTCTCTATCGGGAACTAGCAGAGGGTTCACGAAGAGTAGGTTGTCCACTACTTAGGCATAAGGACACCATGAAGGATTTCCTCAAGCGTGGGGGTGCGCTCAACATGTGGAGATAAATAGTAGGAGACTGGTCAGCCTGGCAGTGATTCATCTGCGACAAGATAGAGACAGGAGGAAAAGCAACATGGAAAAAAGGGTGAAGCGTCACAAGTGGAGCAGAAAATGATCATGAACTCTGAACTTTAAATATAATCATGAACTCTTAACTCTTTATCATCAACTTGTTGTGTGTTACCAGTGTTAGGTTTTAGGAGTGTATTTAATCTCTCCAACCTCATATTCTATGGCAGATAATCAAAATATAGTGCCTTAATTATTTACGAAACTGTGAAGTACAAAAATATAAACTATGAAACATCTCATATTTTACAGCTTTTTTTCAACAAGAGGAATTTAACTAAACCACTGAGAAATTGACACAGCAGAAACTTAACAAATGCCTGCAAAAGTATTTTTTGTTGGTAAAAAGGTGAGATGGAACTTTTTAAAATAAAAAATTTCTACTGCAGTTATTCATGCATCACACACTGCGAATTTTTTTGTCCAACCATTAAATTTTGTCTTTATGTTGCCACATAATTTTTTTATAAAGTTATTCCTTTGTTTGCTAGTTATTCAGCTTGTCATGGTAAATACTAAAACAATTATTTACCTCAGTGTTGGTGAAAGTGGTGGACATTAACCTCACTGCTTTGTAGGTTGGTCAAATAATATCCTGCACTATTTACTTCCACTTTGGTGAATAATTTTTAAAATAATATAGGGAGCTCTAAGCAAATGTTTATCAGGAACCTGGACCCTAGCCACAGCTTCTGATCAAAGAACAGCTTCTGATAATAAACAGCGTATGATCAATGTAAAGCTTATGATCAATAAACAGATCACTCAAACTGACACAGGGCGAAATCACGAGTTTCCGTTTTCGGAAATCATGCGGAAACAGCATCTTATGGTGTTTCCGTCATGTTTCCGCAATGCGGAAACATGCGAAGTCAATATTTCGTCACTTTGACGTGTTTCCGTAACATTTCAGCGCCGGAAATTTACAACTATGTTTCCGCGTAGGAAACGCCGCGGAATTCGGGCAATATATGAATATAGTATTAAACAGATGATTAATTCTCCTTAACAAAACGTTTTCGATTTTGAAACATGTAGTTTTTGACCGACTTGAATTTGAATTCTATGCATAATTGTGATATGATTATTAACATTTAAGGTTGCACAACAAACTCATTGAGTAAAATATACATGCTTTTTTATAAGAACAATTTTATAAGAACGACGCTCAAAATGGCTGACGCTCCGAATATCTATGGAAATGTTTTACCCAGGCTAGAGACTTCAGTAAAACTCGCAAATTAACTTAGCAACACAACAAATCTCGCGGTGTTTCAGATATATTATAATTAAAGAAACTGATGCGAGGGGCATTATTTTGCAATGCCTTGGTTGTTTCTATTATGTTATTTCTTCACTTTGAGCTGCTAAAAATAACAGAATTAAGAACAATTTCCGATTGAAATCACCAAAAAATTAAGGAGCCACGGAAAAACTTACTCATTCTTAAAATAAGCGTGCGAAAATTGAAATATACAGTAGTTCTAAGTTTGTAAGACGCAAAAGAAAAAAAAAGCCGTATATATCTGATGAAATTTGGTTGAACCTGACAAAGAAAGAATTCGTTTTCGCTAGAAAAGGATGAAATTAATTTTGAAGAACATCAAGACTGAAGACCACGGCAAATTGAAAATATAATTTAATTTTATTAAAAAAGCCATTCTAATAGTACAACTGTGACGAACAATATAACTACAGTGAGTAAAACAACACCTTTGCAGTTTGTTTTTTGGACTCAAAAATACTGGTTGGTTTTGCACACTTTATAATCTTGCTATTAATTTATTAGTATTGGTCTTAATGAAAAAAAATAAAAACTACTATCCGTCTATTTAAAGTCAAATCCCGACAATCTACTGACGCTATAAATATTTTTAAAGCGATATTTGTTTGTAATTGGTTTCTTCTTGCAGAAAAATGGTTCAAGTGTCAACTTAAGAATGTGTTTTAACTGATTTAATTTATTTCAAAAACTTATTAACTAACATCAATTTTAAAAAAATCACGTTTTTCAAAAAGCTTAACTTAAGATTCTTACCGAATCATTTACTCATTATTTAAATAAGGAAAAAAGAAACAACAGAACGTTCTTTTTCACTGATCTGATTACCTAAATTAATTGTAAATTTAGTTTTCATTAACTAACAAAAGTTCGAGTTAAAATAAGTTAATTACTACTTGCATGCTCTAATGATAAAAACGGTAGTTAAGGGAAAAACCTTAGGAAACGTGTTCCTGCCTACCTACATACCATAACTTAAGAAGCCTGCAACCAGTGGCACACCATTTTATTTCCATGGTTTAAGGCAACAAAAAAAGTAAAGTTTCATATAAGATTATTTTTTATGTTGTCCCAGTTTATAAAAAGCTACAGTAAGGTTCTCCGACAGAGAGGTGATATTACAGCATATTTCTGTCCTTCAAAGCTTTCCTCAGCAAACACAAAACGGGAATAAATCCTCTGAACTGGTAGAAATGTTGCTGGACCTGACCGTTCATAGCTGCTTAAATACCATACAGAAAGTGGATTGCCATAGCCAAGGTCATTGGTGGAAGGCTTAAGCCACCTTACTGTTGCAAAAGCATGAATTTTTTGTTCCCCTTCAATCTGAATGCTGTGGACAATGTAACTATTAACAATACCTGGCCTCATCATTATTGGGTTAACATCACCATTCTCGCCACACCATGATGCCATTATTCCCCCATATCGAATAAGTCTTGAGTGCAGTTGAGAACCATAAGTCTCACCAGCAAAAGTCAATGATTTATATTTCTTAACAAGAACAGCAAGATCAAGTGATGTAGTGTCAAGTTCTGGATACAGTTTGAGATACACAGTACGCAGTGAGCTGAGGTCATCTGAGTCAAGGCGTTGCAGTTTGTATTGGCCAGTCATACAAAATGAATCCAAGTGTGTCCAAACCATTTCATTTCCAGGAAGAGGTCCACGAGAAGCAAGCGTAACCTCCAATGAATCTTCTGTTTGCGAGATGTTCTGTGTCTCAAGCTGTTGCAGGCAATGGGGAAGGAAAAAATCACTGAAATCCTCTGGCAAAACACTTTTTTTGCAAGCAAGGAGTCCAGATGTTACAAATTTACGCATGATCTGAACTTCAATGTTTTTGTTGTTCGTGCTGTATGACTCCAATATGCCATTGTAACGCTCAAAGCTGAAGAGCCAAAAGCCATACACGCTACCATAGTTTTGCACACATTCCTGTAAGTGGAGATGCAAATGAATGTTTGGTGATATTGCCAGTTTGCCATTTATTCGTTCATACTCTGTTGCAAAATGGAGAAACTTCTTGTCAGCAATCATTAAGTCAGTTTTGCTAATGCATGGCTTGCAAATTAGCCGACAGGCTAAAACAAACGATTGCCAGTAATGCATATGTGACTCTGGAAGTATTCCTTTCAGGGCAAACATTGAATAGTAGAGAACAAAATTTTTCCACTGTGATGCAGTAAAACCTCCGTAATTAGATTGGATATTGCCAGGGAGTCTTCCAAGATCTGATGGTACAGACAATCTTTCAATGCGATTTTGTATTGCACACAGATTAGCCTTGTTTATTATCTCATTATCAATCCACTTTGAAAAAACTCTTTTGGCTGTCCCAAGGAAGAGGTTGTGCATAGGGTCAATCACACACATGGTGATACTAGAATAATATGGCAGTTCTAATAGTATTGTATACCGAGAGCCAAGTTTACTTGCCATCTTTGATCTTTCAGTTGCAGATTTACAATTCTTCACTTTATATGCATCTCGACGATGTTGCTCTGTAGTTCTCCTAGGCCATGATTGTCTGTCTTGAAACCCACTATAATCCTTTGGTTCTCCAAAGCCTCCAGGAAAAAATTTATAACAGTGCGAACACCCGCGGTTGGCACTGTGACCAAGAAAACCACATAGTTTCCGTGCTGCTGGTATATCAGAGGCACAACATAACAAGGCTGCTCTCATCTCGACTCCTTCATTTGGGCTATCATAGGTGTTCACTTGAACACCTCTCCACAAGGCTCTAAGCTCATCCACAGCAGGTTCAAGAAAATTGTTAAGAGAAGGCGGTTCATGTGCAAATGCTGGAACAATGCCAACAAGAATTACATTTTCCCTCTTAAATCTTTCACTTCTTGGTAAGTTCATCAAAACCATATAGATTACACCAACTGAGTAATCATTTCTATGTTTAAAGGGTTTAAACCAATCAACGTTCATCATTAGGCCAAATGATCGGGGCAAATTTAAGAAATCACTATTGTTCCACCTTCTAAAATCTTTCCATACTTTTCCATCGTATACATCACCATATATATCTTCATTTGTAGCTCTCGTCTTCCACTTCTCACAAGCTTGCTCTAACCCTGGTCGTTTCAGAAGTGATTCTAAAGACTCAATGATACTTTTGTAGCAATATGTTTTTAGGGCATAAAACTTGCTGGTTCCATTTTTGAGTAAAATCTTCTGAGCAAGACGTGCTCCACAGACTTTTGGTCTCTTAGATTGTGGAAATTCAACATGACTGCATGTTGTAGCAATAGTTTCAAGTCCATTGTTATATAATACCTTGTCCATTTCATACAGCTTCATACATTTAGGACAAACAACAAACTTCACAAAGGAGTCTCTGTCTAAATTAAGGAATCTTCTCATTGAATACAGAGTTGCTGGAAAGTTTGTTACCAGCACTGCAATCAAATCACAATCTGTGTGTTCTGCAATCACACTTCCAATACAAACAAAAAACTTTTGTAGGAATTTCACAAGCTGTTCAGTGGCATTGTTACTCACATAGTTTTTGCACTGCCAGACTAAAATAAAGTAAACAAACCATGTCAAAAGAAGTTTTGCTTGTTGATTTCCATTTAGCTGGGGTGGTGGTTCTGGCAATTCACATCTCTCATCAGCTACATCTTCAAAACCTGTATCCTCAAACACAACTTCATCTTCATCAGTATATTCAGAAGGTGATTCACTTTCAGACACCTCCTCATCTGGTTCTGAGGATGATGAGAAGTTGTATTCATTGGAAACCGGTCCTACCTGAAAGGAAGACACATATCTTAAATTACTTTTAATTCAATATATATTTCATTTGTATTTCTTCACAACAAATACTTCAGTATCAGAAGTAACCTAACAACTGGCCCTCTGAAGATAAATTCTATGTTATCACTGTTAGGTCTAACCTTACAGTAAGTCTATTCAGACTGGGACAAGTTGTATTTAATCCTTTAATATAAATACTCCCAAAAAATTGCAACTAATTAATGCAAAATAAATTATATGTACTAAACAGTTTGACATAGTCAGTTGTGGGTCAGGAATTAAGCTTTATCTCTAGCACTGCTCTATGTGATTTTGGTCAGATTTTCTTTTTGTTGAGGGGCAGGGTTAGGCTCAAACAGAACATAGTATTTTATAAACAGCTTTCTACAGAATTTTTGTTTTTGAAAATATTTCTCTGTGTGTAATTTCAATTTTTTAGAAATCAAAGTTAAGCTTGCAAACTTCAATTTTCCGTTTTGTTCAAATACAAAAGTATTCAGAACTGGTAAATACTTAGTAACACTACACAGTAAAGTAGTAATAATGTTAATAAGTAAACTCAACCCTAGAAGGCATGAAAAAAAAAGTTACATCAAAGCATGAGAGGGGAGATGTCAATTGAATCCACCCTCCCCTATTTTCACAATGCATTTGTGAAAGTAAGAAGACAGAAAATGATTTTAAATGGCTAGTTTTGTTTTCTTAATGTCATCAGTTATGACATCATTTAAGTTGGATCTAAAAACAACTGAAGGTTTTGGCAATTAACCTCACATATCTACTAGAAATTATACATTACCTCTTCTGCTTGTATGAAATCATCACTTGTACATGATTCATCTAAAATGAAAATTATTAGAAGTATATTTAGAGACTGAAGGTGTATTTACAAAGGGCAGTCATAGTAAATAACAATGTCATACAGGTTCATTTATTACAGCTACTTTTAACTGTATGAAAACAAATTATACTCAGATGATAAACTTTGATAACACACAAATATTTGCAAAATGATTAAAAACATTTACCTAATAAATTTATTTTGAAGTTGATGTCAAATCTCTTTGTTTACCTTCATTGTAAAACCTATTTGTCAAACAGAATGTGAAACGAAAACAAGTTCAGAATACCATTCAACAACTGTACCAAATTTGCACAGTTTGAATCAGTGAAAAAAAAAACAGTAAATGTTAACCGGCTTTAACCGTTTCCACTAAAATTTTTGTGAATTTGCACATTGGTGCAGTTGTAAAAGTTAAACTGAAAAGGAAATGCCATACTTAGTGTTTTTCATTGTCCTCCCTGGTCTTGCATTTTTTAATAATGCAGTGTGAAGTAATTTTGCTTGCCGTCATTGTTTCTTTAGGGAATATTTTTAGCTCTTTTTTAATTTCAAGCTGATGCATACACTTACCATATTTGTAGATCATGGTATATTGGCTCATATACCATAATGCCTAAGCCAATAAAAAATCTTGAATTGCATTATCTAATGATCCAGTTTTTAATAAAAGCAGAACTTTACAAAATAAATATGTAGAAAGATTTTATATTTAAAACATCTATTTAAATTAAAGGCATTGATTCTTTTCCATAATCCTTTAAGATTGTTCTTTAAAAAGGACTTTTTTAAAAAGGATTGTTCTTTTTAAAAAAGGCCTTTTAAGGACTCTTTTGTAAATCACTTACCAGTGAAATTGATCTCCTCAATAAAGATTATTATTATTATTAAAAATATAAGTTGTAAAACAGTTTTTTGGGATGGATGATTAAGGCAAATTTCAAAACTTTGCCATATTGATGCATACCATTTTTGTATAATCATGCAAAGTAACCCTTAATAAACGCTAACTTCGCTTGAAGATGAGGCTGCATGCATATATCAGTATGCACCAATACAGATATGTTGTCAACAAATTTTAATAGTAACTCAAAAAGCATATGTTGCATGTACTAATACCGACCTTCACTGCTTGAACCGCTGCTATTTATGTCAATGAATGAAATCTCTCCTTCAGCAGCCCGTGCGGAGTGCGAGAGTTCAGTGACCCACGTGTCGTTAGTTCCGTTGTAATACAGTTGCTTGTGCCTGTGGTACTGAGACCTGCAAAGCATTTGTTTGCAGTGGCCACATTCTCTCTTCTTCGAATGTCTTGAATTTCGTTTTTTTCCGATTTTAGGAGACGAAGCATGTTGTTTCATACTTGACAATTTGCTGCCTTGTAGTTGTATCTCCACTTTTTGCTTCCACCTTCCGGTTAATCTGTCATAATACTTACTACGGTGTTCGAAGTATGTCGTTTTTCGGAGAAATCGACCACAATGACCACACAATCGACTACCGTTTACGTTTTCCGTATCTTTTCGTTTTCTTTTTGGCATATTAAACTTCGTTGTCAAATTAAAATTAATATACACTTGGCTTAGATCTTACTTTTAGTTGCTTCGCTTCCAGTATTAGGATTGATGATGCGCTACGTTACCAAACTCTTGCTGGAGCCTGGGTACAAGGTTGGCTATGCAAGCCCTTGGGATTTAGTCATCCAATCGACAGTAACAACAGGAGCACGTGAGAGCAAAGCATGGAAAAATCTAGCAAGTATTAGCGTCTTCGCATCGTTTTCCTGTCGTTACAAGTCGAAGTGAAGTTTGAGGGTTTCGAAATGGATACACCGACAGGAACAGTTAATGTTGGAACGCCAGAGTTACAAGATGCGCGAATCGATAGGGTGTTGGCCGAGGTTTCTTCTTTACGTGAAGAAAATAGAAGACTCACCAAAGTTGTTAAAGATCTAGAAAAGAACACTAAAACAAGAAGAACCCTTTTCAAACAGGCTGGAGATCCTGAATGTTCGGTAAGTAGAGATCACCACGTTAAATCAAACTTTGATTGTAATGAATGGTAGATTTATTTAGTTTTCCTTCATTCGTATTCGTTGATAAGAGCAAATTTCTTTCCTATTCGGCGACGTATTGTGTGCTACATCCTTCAAGTGAGGTTTTCGTGTCGAAAACGAAACTTGCGTAAAGGAGCACGCTCAAACATGAGCCTTTGCGGATTAGTATTTTCGTTTTTTTTTTTTTTTGCATTGCAATCGTAAAGGAAAGGCCATTTTAGCTTAGTCCACTTCATGGCATACAGCTAGGGACAGCAGGGAAAGCACTAAATCAAAAGGGTCAAAACGAGGTGCGCCCACAATCTCTTTATTACTTGTGCCAGCAGCGAAGCGCGTCTCCATTTTGCACTCGGCCAACGGTCAGATATGACGTCTCAAGTGGTTTTGAGCTTTGAAATGTTAATATGGCAGACAATAAAGCAAGTACTTTGAGAGCCAAGGCGACTCTAAACTGAACTGATAATTAAATAAATTGCAAATTTTTGCTATCAGACAATCGCACTTTCCACTAAACTAAATCCATTATACCTGGAGAAAAATTACAGCATCGTGGGTTTTAACAACTCAGAATCAAAACAAATTGCATAGGAGAGTTTGAAGATTTTTCACAAGCGTAAAAATGCAAACTGACCCAATTGTCAAAATGTTATACTACTAACTTTGTAATTTACTATAGCAAAAAATTTCAAAATGTTCAACATTTTCACTGAAAACTCAAATTTGCAAAATGTTTACTAATTTCTGGCTTTTTTCCAACGATGGCTAAACTACATTTAAATTAGCATGCAAATATAGCTGCCTCTCACCGCTCACTACAGCTCTATTCACCGGTTACATGTAAATATAATTGAGCAAAAAAACATAGCTAAATAATGCTTATAATTTAATTCAGTAGTTTTATTCAAAGATAAAGATGGAGAAGAGGCTTCTTCACAAATAAAGACATTGAACATAGAATGCTTAATATTAAATTGAAGTTTCACCTTGAAATTATGAGATCAGTTGTCCAAAGTGCAAAGTAATCTTACGCTTTTAATCAATGTTATCATGCATTTACACTCGATTGTGTTTTAACTTCGATGTTGCTTTTTCTTTCCTAATGTCGCTGTAAAATTCAGGCTCATTGCAGATCAATATAATGACTTACTTTATGTATTTTGTCATTCAGCTTCAATATTTTGCATTAAAGGAACTTTGAACTATTTGTGTTTTCGCGGAAAAGGCATAGCTGGACTGATTTGTGTATTTTGGTTTGTCAAACTGCTGAACTGCTAAGGATATTTTAGGCACACCTCATTTTGATGCTCTTGATGTAGTGCTTTCCCTAGGGGTAGCATGTCTACTAACTGAAAGTAAGCCTAGGATCTACAAACCATGGACACCTAATATAATTTTACGGATGGGAAATCTGGTGAAAGTTGGTACTAGGTTAAAGATTCTGGGGATTTAATTCCATTCTGGGCGTACTTATTTATGAATGCAGTTTTATTACATATAACTATATAAAAGTTGGGTCCAGGTAAGGTTAGTTTGTTGTAGAATTAGACAATAGTTCATCCCCAAACAAGAATTTTACCATTTTTATAAGAACAGCCCAGCCTAAGCCGAAAGTCACTGGTTCTTATAAAAAAAAGTGTCTAAAATGGTTTCTAAATAAAGATTAAGTCATTTTCTTATGATAGCATTCATGAGTTTGAATTCCATGCTGTCAATCAGAGTGGAAATATCAGCAAAACTAAACTTGCTATTTTCTCTCATGTCACTTTTGATTGTATAATAAACAGTCATCTGCTAAAAACTTGCAAATTTAGGCAACTATCTTTGAGGAATTTTATCCAAAGTCTTTGAAACTATATATAATTAATACTTTTCAATTGGTCACTTAAGAAATGTAAAAAACATTTTTTGCTTAAATCATGGTACTTTAAAGTCAAGTAAGTAATTTAGTATTTTGTTAATAAAATATATTTAAAAATGCTAGGATGCGGTCAGAAAAGTGTACAGCGAGTTGTCAAAGGAAGGAGAGGAGGAAAATCATTTTGTTTTCAATTTCAGTGAACGGTAAGCTAATGTATTTCATTTTTTGAAAACTTTTCTACCTACAACACCAGTACAGACATTGTTAACATGGACATTTATTTCAGAAAGATTTGAAAAATGCTTTGCTTATGTGCAGATATGGAAAACAATGGATGTAGTTGACTATAGTTTCCGATTTTCTAATAAATAAAAGGACAATGAATTTAAATAGAGAAACCAAAATTATACTTCATTGAACCAACATTTTAATTGCCAAATAGTGAAGTTGAGAAATCCTCTAGAGGTAATTAATATAACCATAGGTCTCTAAAACCCTGTGAAGAAAAACACCAAATGTAATAATTCAAACTGTTTTGTAGATATACGAGTGCAACCAACCAAGCAGTGTTGAAGAAAATTGTTGTTGAAGTTCGAGGGACTTATGGGAAAAAGAAATGGAAGAAAAGTGTTTTAAAAGGTAAAATAATTTGAGTGACACATTGCTTGTTTATCAGCATATTTGAATGAAGAATATATAATTAGATAACAGTTCAAAAACACACACTGCAAAAGTGATCTGGTGATACACACTGCTTATTTACATGAGTGAATAAAGTAGCAGTTTGCAACATGTGAGCCAAATGATCACTTGCAAATAAAAATTTGACAATTTGTTTTCATTATTTTAAAGTCTTATATATATCCAAAATAAATGATAAATTAGATAATTTGTAATTATTAGAATAAAAATTCCTTCAAAATATATAATTATGAAATTTTGGAAAAATGCTTATCTAGAGTGACTAAATGTCAACTTTTTCGGGAAAGGAACATGATTGATACATCTCAAAATTCACAATTTTTTTCTTTACTAAAATTATTGGCTGATATAACAATTTGAAATAAATGCTGCACACTGGTCAGTTTATCCTATTTCAATGATTGTTATTTATCTTTTTTGTTTGTTAAATTTTTAATTCATAGCTGCAATTGCAAGTCACTGGA
>JANCMA020115914.1:0-24881 GCA_024336925.2 Zoanthus solanderi
ACGTTTTTCATTACCAACTTAAAAAATAGTTCATTAAAACAAAAAATTGAACAAAACACAAGAGATTTGTATTATCCTGCTGGGATCATTCTAAGGGCCTTCACAGACAAGGGATTATAGCTATCGATAGCCATTGAACATCAATGACGATAAAAGGTTAGTTATTCACAATTTATATTTTTTTAAAAAAGAATATGTGTGCTAACTATCCTATGAGGGGAAAATAATGCAATAAGCTATAAATATAAGCTCCATAGCTTAATTTTAATAATTTGGTTTGGTTGTCTATTTATAACTTTAACCGCTCCAAAACGAAGTTTATTGTCTGTCGATAACTAAAATGCCTCGATTGTGGCGGCTGTCAGTATCTTACCTGTATTTTGGCCTCCGGTATGTTTGTCGAAGAAGCTAATCTCTCTCTCATCACAACATCTGGGTAATGCGATTTAGCAAAACTACTCTCGAGGACTCTTAATTGTTGGTGAGTGAAGGAGGTGCGCGTGCGTCGACTTTTCTGACTTGACGAACCACCATGATAATGTGCATCCAGGATAATATCTTAAGCAAACAGTAAATGAATGTCAGTTTATAGCAGGCTCTGTAGGAGGTTAGAAATACAACTGAAATACAAATCTTGGTGTAAGTTCAATATCTGGTGCCATGAGTCTAATAGAAAATCAGGATTTATAATTATGTTAATGACATAGTCCTTATAGGGGATTTGTACTTTAGTGGAAATTAAGACAGATATCATTATTATTTTTCTCGTAAATCCTTATTACTAGTCAATTTAGTAATGTTGATAAAACAACTACAAGATATTTCATTCCTATAGATGTTTCCGGCGTTTATTAATCAAACAGAGAAATATTATAAAAATCAGCTACAAGTCTCAGGCAAACACTGATATTGCAAAACTTTTCAGTGCTTGAATCACCCAGTAAACAAATTTCTAAATTATCTAACGGTATTTTAAAAGTCTATACTTTATTCAACAATTTAAAGATGTAGAAAATTAGGTCTACATGCATTACTGCATTCGCAGTGTACATTCGTTTTACGTATTAAAAAAACTAAAATTGAACTTAAAAGGTGTTTCGTACATTTTCGTGTATTCTGCCTGCATGATAAGAATAAGATGCAAATATATGTCAAATTATGTCAAAAGTAGGGTTCTGAAACTTATATATCTACCGTGATTCTGTCCAAATTTCGCGTATTAATCAAACAGAAAAAAAAAGCATTCTGATTGGAGAAAATTGATTTTCCTTAACACCCAAAAGGGAAGGAAAAACATGATTTGACTGAACCGAGAATATCTTCATTTGTAAGTAAGGAAACTTTGAAACTAAAATGGCCCATTCATTCGCTTTATACATTCCCAAACTCATTGGCTAATCGCAATTTCTTTAAAGGCTTCTTTTAACAAATTTATTACAACAAGAAACTATATTTGAGAAAACGGTTAATTTGCGAAATTTGTTTTGAAGATTTGGTTTATTCTATTTACTGAAACAATGGCGTGCAAAGCCAAAATAACGTCATTCTCCGGGTATTCTAAACGATTAGGAATTTGCTAAAAAATTTTAAATCTATTAAGAAAGACTGCACGCTATTCTACTTTAACTGCATCACCTTTGGCGAAAGTCGGAGTATCGCCTATAGATTCGCAAAGATGCATGGTTGAATCGCTCCTTGACATTGATGTTGTTCGTGTTCGGTTTTGTATTATGACACGAATTCAAAAAAGGTTATTTCTAGTGCTGTTGACGTTGTATTCTTACCCTAAAATCACCTGAATTAAACCTTTAATAACATAAATTTATAAATCATAGCCGAGAAGAGAAACTGTTCTAGAAAATAGCACTGGGAGTGTTTTAAAATGTGCAGTGTGAGACTACCTACCAGTCACATTACAAATCACATGTCAACCAAATAAAATCAGACTATTAAAGTTTGCCGGCTGAAAGTTTTGTGTATCTTCCTGTCTTTCTTTATTGATCGATTTTGAATTGAGCTTGGAAGTTACTTAACATGAGTTACTTAAGCAGTGTGATAAATTACAATCAGCGCCTGTGTTATTTGTCATCTAATCAGGAAGGAAACGACCGCAGTATAACCATTCGATTAGCTTATGGCTCATTCGTTGATTATTCGCTTTGGTGATGTAGGTCAGTGCTACAGAAAACTTGAATAGTTAGCTTCAAAAAAACTTTTCACGGCGAGTAATTGAACATGTTGTTTAATCAACTCTAGGTTGAAAAGTTTGATGATCGCTGTTGGGAAAGTACAAAGCTGACGTGTTGAGAGTTCAGTAGCCATTCCTCTGAGTTTTCCCTACAGCGATGATCAAATTTTACAAGCTATAGAGTTGATTAACCCACGTATTCTAGAAAACGTTATCATTTTGCAAACTTGTTTTGCAACGAATTAAGTTTGAACAAAGTACGAATACGTGTTGATTCAAATGTAAGCCCTGGCTACCCAAATCCAATCTAGAATTCGGCATTGTATGATGAGTGGCTGCCAGTTCTTCATCTGGCTGTGTTGCTCAATCTATTCAGCATTGTTTTTTCTGTTTAATATCGTTTTTCCTTAACATAACTCATCGTTTTTAATTTCATGTTTTGTGGAAAATAGCTTAAGGTTTTTTCGATTTACAAAATGGCAAAGAAACAAACAGCTTTAATTGTGTTTTGTTTCTAACTAGCATGAGATGCATCATTATTTGCAAGCAAGCCAAAATATGCTGGAAACTGTTACTAAACTCTTAAACTGCTCTATGGGAATATCGAACAACTTCAACAGTTAATTGTTAATATTTTGCACCACCATTTCATGCACGTTCAGAATGAGAAAATTGCTGAATCCTCGAATAGATAGCTGCCCGTACGAGTTCGTATTCGTGTTCACAACTCGTACATTTTAAGCATACAGTTTTAAATCATTGAAACCGCGTGTACCTTCAAAACATGAAAATTAAAAGCATTCAATCAATCTATTTTGTTCATTCTGGCAAGAGATATAGAAAGAAACAAACTTGGCGGGTATTATGTGTTAATACCAATTAACATATTCATTGTGTTTTAAACTACGATAATTGAGGAGGTTTTTGGTGATATATGAACCAATGCCACATCAGAAGAATTTCCGCACCCACAGTTATACACGCAAAACATTTGTACGTGTTTTGTGTCCTCTCGTTGTAATTGGCTTAGAATGTGTGGAGAGTAAGAACATTGTACTTTAGAATGAACATTTTTTATGGTGTAATTTGTTTAAAATCTAAATTATAAATGTTTGGCAATTTACACAGCTTACTTCCTTTGAATCTCGGTGATAATGGCAGTGGCCGAAAATGGTTCTACCCTCAAAACATCATAAACCATAGTTCAGTTCTACTTCGATAAAATTCCATTTGTAGTTCGCATAATATAGTTGTTTTTGATACAGTAATGGGTTTCTTCATCATTAAGAGTACGATTGATTCATCACCTCAAAATGTGGAAAGCCTCAAACCAGAAATGTTTTAAAAAAACAACTTTCACGACCGAAAGTCTAACTATAAGCTTTACAGCCATGTAGTGAAAAGACATTATCTGATCTTTGTGATATTACAAGTAACATGCACTAAATGTGTTTAAAATCCAAAAGTTGCAAAGTTATGGTTCCTAAAAGAGAACTTAACAGCGGATACAAATTACAATTATTAACAAATTTAAACTCCTCACCGCAGTGCCAACAAAGTATGTTCCCTGACAACAAGATCATGCCATTTTTTCATTTTAATATGTCGGTGCTGATTTTATGTTTAGAATCAGCTTGTACCCTCAAAACTCAAACTTGTAACGCTGCTAATACTTTTAATAGTATACCGATGAGTGTAAGAGAGTTTTCATTGGCAAGTGAAAAAATTGAAAGATATGTTAAGCAGCATAACTGAGCATTTTTGAAAGGTGTCACTGAGGTGAAGTGGAATTGTAGTCAACAGTAATGGTTTATTTAGGGTCAATAAGTATTTCTTAATATGAACCTAAAATTTTCAAAATTGCTTTGGTAATTCTTCTTTTACCATCTTTTTCTTACTTGATATACTATTTATTTTCTCCAACATTAAGCTTCTTTTTACACAAATTCTAGCCAGTTGTGTGCAAAGCAAAATGGTAGCATTTCCAACTGATCAAACTTGCACGATCAAGATGGGTTTGGCTGTTCTGAGTAGTAGTTAAAAATAGAATTAATAATTATTGAAGAAAATATTTTCAAAGATTGCAACTTTATGTATTAGAATTTTAGTGCACTCTATAAACTAAATTACCCGTTACGAAAATCATGACTGTTATTTAATTTCTTGATATAACATTGTTAAAAAAAGGAATGAACAATAAAATCTTGACATATTATAGTTGAAGAAGGTAAGTACGATATAATTTGAAATGAAATAGAAAAGCAAAACAGTTCTGAATTTCAAATTCTTTGATATACTTTATAAGAGGAATATTCTTTGATTGTTGAGCGGGAATGAATGTTTTCAGCAATGAGCAGGAGCATTATGCCTTAAAAAAGAAAGCAAATGCATAAGAAAGGAGCCCCAATGCAATAATAAAAGGTGTGACCTAATGGAACAAACCTGCAAGTCTCTCAGCTACTGTAAGAGCCCGACTTGTAACTTCACTTTCTTCTTGGCTCTTGGTTGATTTTGGTTTTAGCAAGTTCTCAATAAGGAATGAAGATGACTTGGACTCCATGGTTGTTGACCGTTGTATAGCAAAATAAAGTCCAATAACTCTAAGTTAAGCGTATCGGACCCACCTTTTCCTCCTCTGAAAATATTTTCAGGAAATTCTGTTTCCCGAATCGGACGGATGTGCCGTTGTACGCTTAGGTGTGCGGTCCGCTTGCATTTTGATGGGATCGTATCCATCTGGAAATTGGATTTACAGGATCTAAGATTTCAAAGATAATATTCGGCAAATTCGCTTTTCCTCAGTAACCGAGGAATTCCTTTTATCAGTTCTCATAGTATGTCACAAACAGACATTGGGTGAAAAAACATTTTCGAACTTGGGAGTAAATTCCAACTTTTCTGGTTAAAAATGTCTTGTGTGACGCAACATGGGAAATATATTAGCACATCGTAAAAGAGTGTTTATAAAACCCCTTTGAGTTTATTCGGTCAACCTCAACATTTTAACACCTTCCAAGTCTGTGTTTGAACAACACTTTAACGTTTGTATTTGTAACCCTTTTTTACAAAAGGTAGCTTTCTATATAATGAAAACAGAGGGCGTCTTCATATTTCTTTTCTCGGCTGAGTGTGCCTTGTTCTTATCACGAAGTCTAAACATACAATTCAAACATGCCAACAAACTGCAGTTCTCTTTAGTAAAAAAGGAAACAATCTTTTTTGGTGATAAATTAAAGTTCATATTATATATTAGTTGAAGATTCCAAACATTTTAATGGGTGCTCAATGTAAGTCTTATGCAGTTCTTGTACCATTTTAAAGCGATGATGTTTGAGGGTCAAAAGGCCAGTAATTTTTCATGGTTTAATCGAAGAAAAGAAGGATTCTTTGATAACAGAAGTTGACAGCTCTTGTGATCAAATGTCAGTAAAGGCAGGTTTTCCCTTTCCTCGAGAGATTAGCAATAATATTAATCACTCGTACTCAGTGTGTCCTAAAATTTTTCACCTTCTTACCTTAAAGTGTTCTTGACTGCAAGTACAACTGGTGAGTTGAAAAATGCAAGGACTCGTTTAATTCCTCTATGTATCCAAGATCATGTCATTTTCACGCGGTTATTAACTTAATTAAATTAGTGTCACTTTTGATGGATGGAACTTTAATTAGATATCGCTTTGACTTTATCAACCGACCCATACATCAGGCTTTTGTTCCTTAAAATTAATTAAAGAATTCGTATTAAAACATTGATATCAAATTCATCGGATACACATGAAGGAAGTTTTTGATAATGACACTAAATTGCTGCTTAACATAACTTGAACTCATAGGGACTACATGACACGTGAAGATTATGGCCCACTACACCTGCACGTATGTTTACCTGTTTTTAAACGTTTTTAAGCCGTTTTTCAATACTTAATATTTGGGGTATTTTTAGCTAGTGATCATGAGCCAAATTAAAATTGCAGTTCCCTTCGGAACCGCCTTGTTAGTGTTAATGGCAAACACCAACAGCATGGAATGTTGCAAGGACTGCCTGACCTGCTTTTTTACATAAAGCATAAAGTTTCAATAATGTAAATTTAAACATTTTTTTCATTGCAGTGTAAAAATATAAAATAATTGTAGAGTAGTATCCTAGTTGGTATTCTGGTACCACTATGTACAGGTTACAGCATTTATTTTCGGGTTCCAAACTTTTGCAACTAATGTTAAAATTGTTTTAGGTAAGTGACGTTAAAAAGGAAAAAGAATATAACGAAATCATTATTGTTCAAAGATGGTTTTTGATGGTCAAAATTCGAAAATAGTCTTAACAAATTTCAAGTATATTCATAAAAAGTAGCTCATCATAAAAAAGGCTATATAGGTGCTGGTAAAGTATGAGAAACTACATTGAACACTTAATTTCCTTTTACAAAATATCTCTCATTCAAACGTAGAAAGAGATGAAAAACTTTGACATAATCAAGATCACACTGCCCTTAGTATATTAAAAATGATGTTTATGATTTAGAATGCTTCTAGATTAGTCAATCTTAGTTTTGTAAAGAGAACGCAGTTTTGAAAGTTACACGTGAAGGCAGTTCATGATGTCACTTTTACTTGTTTCAAGAAAAATTGAAAAGTGCTTGTTGTAGACTCCTACGTCAGGATCAGGCAACATCCAAGTTTTGATCAAATGCAGAGTCTTTCAAAAACTGTAATCCGCTATACACTAGTACCGCCCTAAAGGAAGACCCCTACCCCGTCAATTGCCCAGATACAGAGTTTTAGGGAATACCTGACACTAAGAGAAATCTCGAGGTATCTTTGTTTTAATCAGTTTGTTTAAACTGATTTCGACGCAAGGAATGTTAACGTTTCTCCATATAAATTGTTCTATGTAAAGCGGAGCAAAATCTTTCGTTTGAAATTCGTTTGCTGACGTTAAACTGCATGTATCTTAACCTACATTTCCACGAGAGTTATGATTTGATTGAGAATTAGAACTAGAAGATGAAATACTAACAAAAGAACTCAACTTAAAGTAACTGGATTAAAATGCATCGTACTTGATAATTTTGAATATACATAAAATCAACTGATTTAATTGACCTTATACCAACAGTGAGTCCGTGGTTGTTGAGCTTAGATGAGTGAACATATTGCGTTTCCTGTCAGCCTGTTCAACAATTTATAGTGAAGGCTCTTGCTGGTTATATGAATAATATTAGAACTGAGCAAATGAACAAACGATAATGAAGGCAGTCAGCTTTTGACGAAATTGCATGGTAATCATCAAAATAGATAATGTAATTGTTATGAGACTCTGTGGACAACATTTAATTTTTTTTCTGACTTTTTCATTGTTGAAAAAAAACTACGTGTGCTAGAGCAAAACAAAACTGCAGCATTTAAGAAAAACTTATTTTGGCAATGTTTCTTAAATGTAAGTAAATAGAAGACTACGACATAAAGGTTTCTGCACTCAATTTGATAAGGGAGATAGCTAAGTAAAGGACATAAAATCTAAAATGATTTTGTTTAATCTTTTATTACATAATATATTGATTTTCAATCAGACTCTATATTTGCTAAAACAATTTCAACCCTTTATAGATTACAAAAATGCTACAAGACCTGAAAATTATCAGACCATGCTAAATAGCACTTACAACAGATTAACAGGTATGTAATGCATTTAAACTGCTACACGTACACTAGAGAATTTTAAAATCACAAGTTTAAGTTTTCTCGAGATACTTCTTTGTCACGCAATGCTCCTCCCCAAATGGTAAATGTTGCATGACGAGACAAAGACCGGCTGCTTAGCAGAAATGGTTGGTAATCACTAACAATACCAAGATCAGTTTACAGGCATGTTTACCTGATAACAAAGATTGTTATAATCAATGCCATTCATGAGTTTGGCTTTGATTGTAAAACAAGGATACTATTGATGAAATGAAGACTGCTGTCAAAAATTTCTAATTTTGAACAAGTTTTTCCCAAACAATTTAGTCTGAAACAGCCAATTGAAAAGAAAGCAATAAAAGTCGAGTTCTGATCTCAAAAATAAACTTCAAGCAATAGCTTAAATATTGTTAACAACCAATAGAGTACGTGGATGCATGTGTATTAGTTGTAATGGATGTAAGCTATATATGGTAAACCTGATTGGTAATATACACTTCATAGCGGAACTTGTCAAAAGCTGAGTAAATAATTTTGAGATGGTTATTATTCGATTAAATAACGAAACGAGATTTCAAGATTAAACAATAAATAATCATTTTGAAGTATACGTGTTTAAGCTGAGTTAATGATAAATATACATCTTTGATAAGTTTTTTTATGGCCGTTATAACATCAATCTTTCTCGTAATGTCCTTGTAAAATTCCAAATGATGAACTGCAATGATGCATGGTATGCCACGAAGGTCCTGCTAAACCAGTTTGTGTTGAACAACATGGAAATGTACAGCCTATAAATGGAGAATTAGGTTGAGCGATAGGCGACCTCTCTAGCGAACTAACTTGTTGAGATGACGCAATGCCTTGACAGGAGAGATTTGTGCTCCACTGACATGCGTTGAACGGGAGAAGTGGAGTTTCAAACGGGTTAATGATGTTAGGGCTTTTGTCACCATCCTTTTCCTGTTTTCTGTACTTAGCTCGTCTGTTCTTGAACCATACCTAAGGACAAAACAATAAATATTTGAGTTTTTTTATTTATTTATTTTTTCATGCGAGATACAAGGATAGTTATTCATTATTGATAAGAATCTAACATTGGTTTTGAACGAACGGTACAGCGGATAGTTACCACAGAGAATAAATTAAAAATGATTTGACTTGCCATACACATAAAAGGGTATAACCAATCTTTGTATAGGTAATCATAGAACTTTGAGTTCAATTTGGAATTAATTGCACGAGTGGGTTTTTCAAAAAGTTTCAAAATTACACGAGGCCGTAGATAGAGTGCAATTAATTCCAAATTGAACAAAAAAAGTCGTGTGATTACTTATGAATAAAATACATGCAAAATTTACCTAGGAAAGCACAACGTACTCGCGAGTTCCCGTACTCAAGATATCATGCGGATTGTATTTACAGCGATTGGATGTTCTTTAAACGTAACCCATAGTTACAAATTTTAGACAAGATCGGTTGCTTTACATTCTGTCTTGTAAACAGTGAAAAATGTACCTAAATCAAGCCTAAGACACGGCTATTGAAAATTTTTGAATTTTGTTATTTGCACCGATATTGCAGATTTCTGAAAATTGCACCGCTCTCGACCAATGAGAATCGAGACATTTTTGCATGTATGTTATTATTTAAATAAAACAGCTGAAAGCTTTTGCGTAAAATTGTGCATAACACCTGTTTGCTCCGGTACCGCTTTATAACAAAGTAAAAAACATGGAACGTCTAAGACGTCAGGATTTTTTTTATATACTGGATGAGTAAAATGGATGAGACTTATTAACAGACAAAAATGTTTTTGATTCCAGTTTACATACAGTGTTTATCTAATGATACCTGAAGTTGTTAAGTCGACGTTGTTGTCAACCTGTAATGAGCTAAATCAATGTTAAATCCTTTATCAACTAAACAGCAATATATAAGAAAGTAAACCGTAAACAAAAAGTAGAATGTGCTAGACATTCCACTTTAATACTAACCAAAAAAGATAAATAAATAGATGATAGATAGTGGATGGATGGATGGGTGGATGGATGGATGGATGGATGGATGGATGGATGGATGGATGGATGGATTGATAGATAGATTGATTTAAACAGACAGACAGACAGACAGACAGACAGACAGAAAGACGGTCATGCAGAGGGATGGATGGATGGACTGATGTATAGATAGATATATGATGAGATCGATATATTCGTTGAATGGATGGATGTATTGATTTAAATTTGTTAGATATATAAACACGTTTTTGATACCCTCACCTATTCTTCGTCCAATACTAAAAGTTTACTTCAAGATTTCCATTATTTTCAATTAATAAAAGGTAATGTGCTTAGTAATAGTGTATATAATACAAAACGTTCTGGGCTCTAAATTGTTAAACTGTAATTTAACAAATATAGTGAAAAATAACTAGGCCTTGATGAATATTTCGGCACAAGAAAAAATGTTTTAACCTTTGTGAAGGAAAGATTTTTCGTTTAGTTGTGCAGTTAAGCAGATTGCACATAAGCAGGAGCCATTAGTTTACCAGGATCGAGCGTCCATTTTCCCTACTGGGTTTGTCACCCATCACAGGAGAAAGTGGGTCTATTTTAGAACGTTGCTGAAAGAAAGACCACCGCGTTCAACCAATCAAATGTCATAACATCATGCATTAACATTGTAAATTTACTACTAGTATAACGGGCGACCAGCGAGCCAGTAAGTGTGGTAACTCATTTGGCTTTATTAAAAAGTTTGCAGTGTTCCAAGGGATACATTAACTATAAATCATGGAATAATTTGGAATGGATTCAAACAGACGAGGATTTCTGGAGTTAGAACTCGGGACGAATCGCGCGCGCGCAATGCCCTAACTATAGCCGCCATTTTTTTTCACAGATATCGCAGCCATGGCAACCACCTTCGAGGGAACCTCAAAATCTAAAAATAGACCCACTTTCTCCTATGATGGGAGCCCTGGCTATTTAACAATGGGACCTCGAGGACGAATGGACTACGATTCAACAGCCCATGAGGCCGTAGGCCAAATGGGCTATTCAAACTCGTAGTCCATGAGGCCGAGGGGTCTAATTGTTTTAGTATAAACCTACTAATCGGTCAAAAAAGGATGTATAAATTAAATTATTGATGAAATCCTCTGATATTATAACAAAACGGGGCTCATTACTATTTTGATCCGCAATCTTTTCTCTACTAGTAGGCTATCACAATTAGACCTCTAGTAGAGTAGCCAATCAGAATGCATGATGCATGTTAGACCGTTAGTAGGTTTATACTAAAACAAGATGGACGCTCCTTTTAATGGGTTCCTGACATAAGAGAATTTCAAATAACAGCAAAAAGGAGTTTGCAAAGCTCCAAGAAAATGTTAGTCAGCCTTAAAATATGGTATCATTTTCTCCAATTGGTCTCTATTGTAAAAATGTAGATGGCCAACAAACAAATCCAAGATTGGTTTTGCTTTATTTAAATATAGCTCATAAATAAATTAGAACTGCATGAGTATTCAGTTTGCAAATTTACAAGTTTTTTTTTTTAAGCTTGGCTATTTGATTTACTTTCTTGATCCAGTTGATCTAATTGTTTTACAAGTTGTCCATCTTTAATAAATTTCTATTATGTGAATCATACGCCATGCAGGGGCGGATCCCAATATTTAGGAGCCCACGTTTTTGCATGAAAAACAATAAAAAGAAAAACAATATACTCTAGTGCAACCACAAAAGGGAGGCGCCGTATCTTTTGATGAGCCACATATGTAATTCCGCCTCTCAACACGGTATTGGTAAATATAAACTATTAGCTGATACGTAAAGTAGAAACCTCACAAGAAAAGTAATGGCGTTAAGCTTACTCTAAGAAGGTTTCATTATCAGATTAGCAAGTGCCACCGGTAGATGGAAGCCTTCAATGCCGACACGCATCAAACTACAGCTTGGAGTTGATTGGTTATATCTAGTTAAAAAGACATAGGCCGATGAAAACAGGAAATGTTTTCAAGATTTTACATTCAGATAGAAAACCTGACTGAAAGTTTTTGGAAATATTCCAGTGGCAAGATGATGTTCGAACCATTTTTTTTATTTGCCAATTAACCAATTAGTGCCAAAGTCATTTTCACAACAACAACAACAACAAAAAATGACGCCTCAAGGTTTATTTGAGTGATTTCAACTCTATAAAATGGCTTTTTGTTAACTAAGTACTTGTTGGATTCCTGTTTACATTAAGTCTATACTGAACATTGATGTGTTTGGCAGTTCCAAAGTTTGAAAACAAACTGTAAAGGAACTTTACAAAGCTCTATTTCAAACTGAGACAAAATATATATTCATGAAGAATTTTAATTTTGCAACGTTTGAGCAAATTTCTGTTCATTCACTTCATTCAGTTTGTTATCATAAACAGAATTGAGTTGCATCTTCACTAAATCTTGACCCTCATTTGGCATGGCTAGTCTGGGCGGGTCAGATTTTTTAAAATATTTATTTACAATTTTCTAGTTACAAACAATTTGATACATATAAATTAAAATAACAATATCACAAAAGACAAGAAAATCAAGAAGAGAAAAATAAAGAAGAGACATAAAAACATAAACAGTTAAAATATAGTTTAATGAAGAAAACAAACATTTTTTTCATGCTAACGTTATGATTTTATACAGATTAAACAGAGGATGCCTTAAGATACAAATTTTTTTTTTGAAGTAGTGCCAAAACCACCTCACGTAGCTTTTCTCGATTTCTTTTGGGTAGTTCGTTCAGAACACAAGACATTTCATTCCATATCCTAGCGCCAAAGTGCATGTGAGAAAGAATTCTGTAGAGTATGGCTCTTGAGTGTTCTATAAGATTTGTTTTTTAATGTAGACCAGTTAGTTGATATCAAAGTTCATTGCACGGAAAAAAAAGTTCCAGTCAATAAATTCTACTTGTTCTTTCATAAAAAAAAAACATTGAGAGCATTTCCATGGTGGCAATAACTGTTATAATTTTTATGATGCCTGTTTTACTCTTGAAAAAAAAAAGGTTTTTCAGCAGAAACGAAATAAAAGTATCTTCAGAAAAATACAATTATCATTACGCTTTTACTTGTAAAGAATGTCATCTTAACTTTAGACATCATGGATTCATGGTACCACAAAACTGTTCTACAAAAATTGCTCTAGAAAAAAAAGATCAATGTATATACATGCAAAAAGGCTTCGAAATTTCTTCAGTTTTCAAAACATGTATAGCACTAAAAGAAAACAAAACCATTCTATTCCTTATAACTCTAAAATTCTAACATCAAAACTTCATCTTAACGTATTGTTGATGATCCGTTATTAGCTTCCTATATAAAGTCAAAGCGTTTATACTAAATCATAATTAGGTGTTCTTTAAAGAAGCCTACTTCTCACTTAGATAATTTTCTGTGTATAGTCTGAATCTCTAGCTTCCAACTTTCATAGTTACAAACCCTGATAGCTCAACATTGAATGCGACTGACTCACTTGTATCCTGGACTCGGCGATATTGATGTAGGCTGCAAGCTGTTCTCTCATAATAACGTCTGGATAGTGAGTCCTGGAAAAGGTGTCCTCGAGAACCTGTAGTTGGTGATGAGTAAACGCTGTTCGTGTACGTCGATGTTTCCCACGATTGCCGCCATAATGCACTTCTAGTATTATATCTGTAGCACATTTGCAATCGGAGTTAGCTTCAAGTAAAGTAGAGGTTAATATAAACTTTGATAAAATGAATGAGGATCAAAAAGTATCCAGCTCGTAAACATGAGTTTACTTGAGAAGTCTCTGATAATTTTAAGATACCTTAGATAGAAGTTCTAATAGTTAGAGTTTTCTTTTTTACTTAGTTTAGTTTATATGGATGAACTTTCTTTATACTTAAACTGGAACCTTTTGGTATATTTTATGTTCCGTTGAATATCAAGTTTTCAGTGAGGACTATTCATTTCGAATACAATTCCGTGTTCAGTTGATTGATCTGGATTCTTCTTCAGTTGCAATTATTTATGCTTACCTTGGAAAGAATGATCCAAATCGTTTATCGATTTAACAAAATATATTCTCCCATCTTGTTAATGCAACAGTAAATGATACCTTTACTTAACTTATATGATTAAACAAAGTTTTGTTCTAGAAATGTATTAATACACTTTGAAAGACTTTGCCGTGTGCTGTGTGAAATTCTATAATACCAACGTTGAACTGCATGAATCCAATTCAATTAATCTTGAGCATCAATAACTCTAAAATTGATGAATTTTCTTTGCACCGGGCAAAACCGTCTATGAACTGGATTGACGATAAAATGTACATTCCAAAAGACATCAAACTAACAGAAATTCATTATAAGTATGACATAAAATATATGGTTTTCTTGCCTTTGAGTGGTGTTTGCCCCAAACATATATTTTCAAAACTAAAGTTATTAGCTTCCTTTGTCTTAAGTTAGTAAAGCTTGTTTGTTAGTTTAGTCTAATCTTTATTTAGAGCTTGTTTCTGTAGAGTGTGTTGACTCTGCTAACAATTGGTCCAACAATTTTGTTTCTCTTGGGCGTAAAAGTTTGTCTTCCTTGTTGAAGACCCTAATCTTAAAAGTAAGCCGTTGAATCCATAGTAATACTGTATGAACACTAAAACTTTATGAAGCACAATGTTTTAAAAAACTTAGTTGATTCTAATGACTTGTTTTTGGTTTAAGATTTTATGTTTAAAGAAGAATGGCATTTTGGCAATCTGTCAAGTTTTCTTGAGGAGGTACTAAGCGTCAACATTATATAAACAAGAACAGCTTTCTAAGCTTTTCCCCCTAATCTATTGATTGCCAATATTCTGCCACCATGAAACGTAAACTGTTTCTATCATGAACTTAGGATAAACATATTACAAACAAAAACTTCAATGCTAGGGCTGTAGGGCAAGGTTCCTTGATGTATTTTTATACACGAAGAACGGAAGTTAACCAATTGCTGTAATCCCAAACACTCAACAGTACTTAGACCCCTAAGTAAAAACTGCTTGTACCCTCGCATGAAACTGAAAAATGCAAATCTAATGAATCCAAACGAGTTTTGCTGTTGTGAAGTAGCTCAATTGGTAGAATCCACTTGAAAGTTTTTGGCAAAAAGTTGAAGTGTTTGCCTCTCGAAATTTACGACGCTTAGTCTTCTCAGTAATTAAGGTAAATAGCACTAGAACAATGATTTTGTATCTGCATAATACAGAGAGACAGTCAAACCCGTTTAAAGCACCCTCCAATTCTAGTTAACTTTATATCAACTCAAACTCTAACTGAATGATCAGGTTTTTAGCTAAGAGTTACTGCTAAACTTCACTGTTACTCTGACTCATGTTTGCTTCAATGTTCAATTTTTGCAACAGAAATGTTTCTTCCTTATTAAACTCTCGCTATGAAAGTGTTTAATTACTGATTAATCTTATTTGCTCTTTCTCTACATAGGTATAGCATAAATAACTCCTCTTGTTTACAACTATGGGTATCACGTACCTGCTAATCGCTCGGCTAAATTAAGTGCCCGATTTTCCGGACCGCCTGTTTCTTGCGTTGTAGATGTGTCTGGCTTTAAAATATTGTCGATGGAGAAAGGTGACGAACTTAAATTCCCACTCATCTCCTTTCTATGAAAATTAAGTACTCAAAGTGTAGGTAAATGAAGAATAGATTGATTTATGCAACTTCTTAAGTTTGGTGCCGTCCCAACTAAATTTCTCAGAGGACCTCGGAGGGGTGAAGTATGCTGTCTTCCTTCTTGACACTCTATTGTTTGTACAAGCCAATCAGATTTGCCGACTTTTCTGTTGTCTGTGTCCTTAAGCGTTTTTCACACCTGGGAATAAAATTACGCCTTTAGGTAATTTTAGGTCTTTATTGTTCATTCTAAAGCCATCCTTACTAAAAAAGCGAATCGCCCCAAGAATATGAAACTTATAGTACTTAATTCTCACTGCGTTGTTTTTGCACAAGCTGAAACACTGGCACGGTTTTGTTTAACATAAACCCTCAATAAAACATTCTTGTACAACTTAATATCTTAATATCTCTTACACCTTCAAAACCCTTTTTGCTATGTTTTACACTGGAACATCGACTTCGCAAGTTTATTAACTTATCTTCAGCAAGATTAATCTATCATCGTCTTAAAGATTTGTGTTTGATCACTTGTTAACCGGCAAGGGTACTAAAAATTATTTGTGTGTTAAATCAATATATGATAAAAAGGGCCACAGTTTCTAAAGTTTTCTTGATAACGCTACACTTCAGCATTATCTTTCTTCAAATTTTAGGATTTAGAATATTTTTGTATTTGATAAGTTGATAAATTTTGTTTTCATGCATGTAAAGTTACTAGCTTTAACAAATAGGAAAACTTCTCGTAAAAAACATGGCTAGAGAATAATCAGAAAAAGAGTTTATGTGAGAACAAGTCGAGTAGCATGCCAAAAAAAAAAACTACGAAAAGTTTAAAACTTACCCATCAAAGGGAAAACTAATGGAAAATTCCGTTTTTTGTTAAGAAACATATGCTGTCTTCATTTGGATGTTTAGAGTGAAATGCAAGGAGGGGGGCCTTTTGGTATCACATATATCCTATATTGAAAAATAACTAGACTGTTCTACAGGATATCGGCTATTTTCAAAAGTATACAAATTTCTAAAGCTACCCATCATGTATTTACACTACTTATTTAGGGGATATGACACGCCGTCCAAATGATTGATCGAATCGTTATTACGATTTTTCGACCTCCTTGAAGAGGGCTTTAGAACAGTTCGTAAGATTAATTAAGGCAATCGCATCGTAGCAGCAAACAGATTTGTTTATCCTGGATGAAGCTCTAGGACACTTTAGATATTTTTAAAGCCTTGCCATTCGCTTGAGGGAGCCGTACGTGCTGATCCTCAAAAGTCGCTTCTGTCTGATATGCCTTGAGGGTTTTCGGAGCAATCGAAGCTGCAATTTAGAGTTATTAAAAGAAACAAGAGAGAGCCAAATTTAATAAAGTCTTGTTTGGATGTAAATTGTCACACTTTAACTTTGAAAGTTTATTAATTTGTTATGAATTGTTTACAGCCTTTGTCAGCGAAATAATGTGGTTTTTCAGACTTTTTACTGTGTTTTGGTGTCATCCACTGATACTGGTGTGAAACTTCTAGTACTTTTTACCAATAAATAAGTATAAAAGGTAATAGGTGTAGTTTAGCCTGGAATAAAAGAAAAAATAATCGATCTAAATGTTTTAAGTATTCATTTATTATTCTTTTTTTGCCTGCCAAATAAAAGATTTTAGCAGAATTTTCAACTTTCATTGTTTTGCTTGTTAGTCGATTGCTTCCATAATAGTTTTATGTAGAAACACTGTCATTCCTAGGTTAGCCTACATACTTGATTGAAACATATTTAAGTCTAAACATGTGCGTGTTGTCGGGAGCATAAATATACAAAAAAATGGTAGGATTTATGAGACACCGCTGTCTTTACTGGTAATAACAGGTTTAGGATAACTTTACGGTAGGGCGTTCGCAGTGTCTTCAGAGTTGACTTCAAGAAAAATTATTTTTAGCTATATGAATACTATTAATAAAGAAGAGGGATACCAAAATGTTTTAAAGCTTTAAAAGGTAAGCGTTCTCATAAAGAGTGCGTAGGCTTTAATAAGAAAATGTTAAAGCGACTAAGTGTTTTTCAGCGAAGCTTTAAACAATATCGTTGGTCTTTATTTTTCTAGTAGTGTTGCGAGCAATGAGAATTTTGCAATGAAAAAATTACTCCTTTTCTAGGCAACTTAGCTTTCTGCAAGTAAAAGCTAATGAAAACCAATAAGCAAAGACAAAGCAAAAAAATATCAAAGCTCTATGGTTTATAATGCTTAATTTTCCAACCTGTTTATCCTATAGATATATACTGACTGAGATACGGTTTTACAAACTGTTATCATTTGACAAGGTCTTAAACCAAATCTTGTGTAATCTCAAGCTGGATCGAGTCTCAAATATCACCAAAATGTGGCATAAGAAGTGAAACGACATACCTTGATATATAATTGGTCATCCTTTCGGGTAAATTAAAAAGAGGCATTTAGGAAAAAGAAAATTCCTTGTTTCGTATTTTTTTAAATTGACGTCTCTCTGTAAAATCTTTAAATAATGATAGCCGGCAGAGCTGTTTCCTAAACAATTCCGAATAAGCTGATTTTTTATTCTTTTTAATTCACTTCATTAAACGTCCATGATTTGCAATAAAACCTAACATTACACATTTCGTTGACGCGACACTGAGCTTGAACTTTAAGATCAACAAGAGAGTTAAAAGCGTTACCTGTGAAGTGGAGCAATAGGATATCGACTCTATATTTTTTAAATGTTACTGTCTCCTTTGCAATTAACGTATGGCCATACATCCTTAAACAGCAAACTTTCACCTCTCTTAAGCTTTTTGTTAGATTAATACTTTTTTGTTTTTGTTTTTGTTTTGTTTTCTTTCTTTTTTTTTTTCTTTTTTACGCTGACAAGGGAAATGAACTTTTCATAAGATAAAACAATTTCCTATTTTGAAAAAAAAATTCAAATCTCTGAGAATCTTTGCAAAGCTCAACCAAAGGGTTCGCACAGCGTATGGAGAGACCCCTCAGATAATTACAAAATAAAACAAACCAATCATTTAGACGAGCCTTTTGTAATATGCATTTATCTTGTAAAAACTGTAGTTCAAAATAATAGGCGGAAAGTCACGTACGACGAATTGAAGGGATCTGCTCAGCATGCAATACAAATTGCCTATATTGAAGCAAACTTACTGTAATCAAAGACATCTTACCAAACAGGTAAACATTTCAGCTTGTGACATTTCTAACAAGAGCCAAGACCATTTCTATGTATAAAGTTTCCTTAATTTCCTTAAGTTTATCTAATACATGTGAAAGAAAAACAGTTTTGCTGTCTATACTTTAAAGTATTTCGACGTTTAACTTGCTTTTACACCTACCTTTAGAATATTAAGATGGTTTCAAGCAAGACTTTTGCAAATGATTTTGGAATACAAATTATTACGCAGGATAAAAACTGAGTGAAAACCATTTAATGTAACTCTTTAAATATAACTTGAAGTTTGCTTGTGTTGCTGAGTGTGTCGGAAACAACCTAAGTGGTCTTCTTATGTAACAATATGCGCTTGACAGTTTGTTGAGAACCGTGGGACAGAATCTTGTGTAGAACACTACTGCTTAATGATTTGGCCAGTGTAATAACTCAAGTTAATTAACTGCTCTGAAATTGTTTGATTCGAATTAAAAAAAACCAAACAGTTCAAAAAAGAACATTTAACCTCAGCACACCCCAAGCTTTTAATTCTTTATTTTAATCCAACAGTGTGTCTCGTGAGACCCTGTGTACATTTCCTAAGAGATTGGAGCGTCTTACTCCTAAACAAGGGGCGGAGAATCTCACGACTTTTGTTGCAAACAAATGCTTGAGATAAAAGCTTTCGAGTTTGACTTTAGGCAAAACATAGATTGTAAATCGATAAATCTTATCAAGTAAAAAAATTTCTTACGTGTTCTCTAATATCAAGTTTTACTCGCTTTGGGAATTTATGGACAGCAATCTTTTTTCATTAAAAGAAGCGATGCTATTTCAAAAAAAGAAGCCATACCACAAGCAGCTAGGCAAATCAAAACGGTGTTCTGTTAATGAAACACATTGTTGTACAGTTTACCAGCTTTGCTTTGAATAAATGTTAAATAAAACGTAGATTAATTTCTAATAAAAATATTAAGTACTTGCATTTTTGGGATAGTCAAGGATTAAAAAATAATCCGTGTGCAACATGTCTGTGCACACGAAGGAAAGCATAACCGAGGCATTGAGCATACTTTATTAATTTTGATGTTTACTTTTTCCAGGTATGAAGCTTTTTATCTCAAAAAACTGCTTTAAATTTCAATGAACATTAGAAAGGTAGTTTGCCTTCCAAGATATAACGCATAGATCGATAAATGTTTTATGAGCTGGTCAATTTTTATCAAGTGGTATATTAATAAATTTTCTTGGTATGTATTTTGAACTGTTAAAGTAGGAACTTTCCACTCTTCTAATTTCTTAACTCCCGTCTTCTATCCATCCATACATAACAACGTATGTTTTTCTAGGTGTAAATAAGTGGTAACAAGTCCATAATTACTGAAAAGATAAACAACAATTTTATTCGACAAAACTCTTTCAATACGGTTACGCTTTTTTTTTACATCGTGGTGGATGAACAAAAACAGAAAACTGAAAAATGTTCGAAAAAGAAATAACTACATGCTAAACGAACTGTTTCTGTGTTAACAAAACTTGAACTACGAGAAGTTCTCTGAATTTTGCTTGATCAGCTCTACTGAATAATAAAAACAGAAGGAAACCAACAGCAAAAAGCAGTGCGCATGCGCGATGAAATAGTTTTTTAATTCGCATGTAGTATATAAAATAAAGTAATTGTAAACGCGTGCAGTTTAAACTTGAAGCCACTAAAATTGGCCAAAGGACACGCTGGTAGCGGGCTTTATCCCTTAAATCTACTATAAAATTAGTGAGCCTGGATTCAGCAGTCACGCACAGCTGATTCGGCCTTTTCAGTATGCCTCATCAACACGACACACAGGCTTACTACTAGTTAGCAATACAAGAAATTACCTGTGCTTTTTGCTTTCCCGAACTCACTTTGCATCACGAGAATTAAGCCACTAGTTTCAGTTTATTTATCCTGCACTTATAGTTTGTTTACAATATACTTAGTTCTTTATTACAAATCATTCAACAATGCAAGCAAGCAACTTGGATAGTTCCTCAAAGAGTTAATGTTGGTGTGGAACACATTTTGTGTCTGTGATAGCAACCAAACACAGAGTATAAAAAAACATTTAAAATAGCAAATAATAATTAATATTCACCCAAGGGAAAAAAATGATGGAAACCATTGTAAATTTAGCTTTTTACTAAAAAACAAAGAAAGATTACCAGCTTTTTGGTTTAAAAGTGATTTTTTAACTAGAAAGAAATGGCTAGTATGGCTAGCCGAAATATTGTGTTATAAAATTTCAAATTCTATGTTGTATTGGCATTTGGCTATATTCGTTTTTATTTATGTTTAAAACTTTGTGAGTCCAATTTGATCAATTAATTGATCCAACGTACACCGGCGGAATTGTTGTCCCGTGGTTATTCATTTCAAAGTTCAACTAATATTGATCATGTCAAAGAAGATGTTTTTTTAGGTGTTGTCACTGATGAAAATCTTTCTTGGTCTCCTCAACTTCTGAATGTTTCAAGGAAAGTATCAAAGTCTGTTGGTATAATTTACAAGTCAAGTTATTGCTTAAATCAGTCTTCTTTATACTTACTTTGTAATACAGTTTAGTATAACCTTACTTATTTTATTGTACTGGCGTATGGGGATCAACCTACCATTCTAAACTCAGACTCATTACAACTATTCAAAAACGTGTAGTTAGAATAATTTCAAAAAGTTCTTACGATGCACATACCCAACCAATATTTTCTCGTTTTAAATTACTAAAATTTGAAAATATATTATCAAACTTCAATAATGCAAATTAATGTTTTTATATCAGAAAGGTTTTCTTCCTGAGAGTTTCAATACTATGTTCGCTACAAATAAACAGGTACACTCTTATGATAGGAGCAAAAATTCTTTCCGCTTACCTTATTGTAGAACAAATATTAAAAAGTTATTTTTTCGTTTTCAAGGCCCTAAGTTGTACAGTTCTTTAAATGATGAAATTAAGAAAGCACCAAGTATTACCTCTTTTTTGTCTATGCTTAAAACAAGTTTATTATCTTAAAGAAACATACTGTGTTCTCCATTTACATAGTTCCTCGACTTTTCACTTTCCGCTTATGCCATTTCGCTTTTTGCTATTTTCCCGTTTTTGCGTTTGCTTTTTCGCATTTGCTTTTAAAACTGAATTTAAATAGTAATTTATAATTTAATTCTTTATTCTTAGTTTATCTGTCCAGCCTGACAGTTATTATCTATTTTTTAATCAATGTTAAATCTATTTAAGGTGACCCAATTCAATAAGCCTTTGGCTTCTTTTGAGTTTCCTTGCCACTTTTCCATCATATTTATGTAAATTTATAGTCTCGTAGGCAAACTCAATAAACTGAAACTGAAACTAAATCTTTAGTTGGATTTAAACAACAAATATCGTAAGTTCAAAACCCCATATATTTTCTCCATTTCTATACTAAATTACTATTATAGTAAATAAATTACCAATAACGAGTTTGGACTACCTCTGTTCCAAATAGTTGAACCAAATCGAGAAAATTAACTTTTTGAATTTCAATCCTTGATGGTTTGCATAAAAATCTCCAATACTTGTAAAGAGATTTTGTATCAAAATAGTTGCGACAAGTACAAGTTTTGCACCTTTTTCATCGTGTAGACATGATTAGTTTTGGGGATTGAGTCACTTTGGAGTGAAAAATAAAATGACGGACGCAAAGTTTGAGCAGGAAGCAGAAGGCGATTTTGAGAGAAGTTAATCAATTCTGAACCTATCCCGAAAATAAAAAAAAAGAAATGTGGTAATAAATGGATGTGGAAGGGCGACAAGGTTGAAGCAGCCATTAGATAACTGAAAAATTGCAAAATGTTCTGCAAGTATTGCAGTCATGATTTTGAAACTGATTTACGGCACGTTCCACGTCAGTTTTCAAAAACCTTTACCCTGGAAAGCGTTTCCGAAAATATTCGTTTTTACTCTACTAATTGAGATGCTACACGTCCATTTTTGAAAACATTCACCATGGACAGCGTTTTGAAAAACCTACGTTTTCACTGTCACACTAACACGCTACGCGCGTCCGTTTTTGAAAAACTTTACTCTGGAAAGCGTTTCCGAAAACCTTCGTTTTCGGTGTCAAACACCTCCGTTTTCGCGGATCGTATTATTGTGAACGGAAAACCAAAACGCATAAAAAGTATTAGTGAAAACGGGGCCTGAAAATCGCACATGTAAACAAGTCCTAAAAGTTAATTTCTTTTTTCATTTATATTTGGTGGTTTGAATTTATTGAAAACTCGGCCATTTTAAGACTATATTACTGTATTAAGTACCTTGTGTGAACAAGATTATATCACGATTGTGGCGATGTCAACAGATATATCGAAACCACGTGATCGATTTTGACCAATAGCGCGCGAACTTTGGACAGTTAACGAAAGGTTCCATATTACTGATATTAATATGTTGTAACTTACTGATTTTCAACATACATATTTTTAACCCTTTAACTCCCAGTTTGTTGCTAAACTCTTTTAACTTGAGCCCATACTTTTCATTGAACTAGTTTGAGAGAATTGTACTTTTATTCTTTAGTAGTTTTTGCGTTGTTTGATTAATCCTCATTTTCATGACCAAATGTTCTATTTTGTATGTGTTTGTAAGGAGAAATTTGGTGATGATAAATGACTGGGAAGTAAGTTTAAGAATAGCAGTTAATGGACAGACGCTTCTGATTTGTAGGCCCTTGAGACATTTCCAAGTGCGTATCATAGTGGTGGGCCTTCCAATTTCGAATATCAATAACCTTCAGCAGATGGTGGCCAACGACAAGGATATGATTCTAATTGTCTCTGGATCAAGGGACATGGACAGCAAAGTAATGGAAATAAATAAGGCTCTTTGTTCTAAATCCAAAGCGTGTAAGTTTATATTTGAAAGAATCTTCTAGTACATTCTTTTCATATCATGCAATTGAAGTAGCGGTGTTTGTAAACACAATGGGCTTTGGCTTTAATGAAACGGGCAGGTAGAAATAACACAGAAATCAATCTTTGAACTTGGTACTTTAACTCCTAACGGTATTGCTGAAAGTATTTTGTTTATCTGAATAGTTTTATTATCTCTTACCTTTGGTTTTAAAAAAATGTCGTCTTTATTTCTATTTTGTAACTGACATAAAATTTGCCTTTATCTTCTCAACATTACACATTGCTCTAAGGGCTATCGCTTGAACCGTCAGATTTGTGGTTTCCTTATGCCGAAGGTCAAATTGCAATTTAGAGTTGTCAGTTGATCACTATATACATGATTCTCCTTTTTAAATAGATTTGGGTTTTTTTTGTTGTTGTTCTATTTGGAAAATGTTTGATAATGTTTGAAAATGTTTAATAATCACCCAATTGATTTAACATTAAACATGTGTAATCAGCATCCTTTGTACTAATTAAACACAGTCACGTGAGACTTAATTGGTTTCCATGGCAACCGTAGCCAAGTAAACAACTGTTTATGTCAAAACAACAAAATTTTTCAAGTTCTCTCATGTTAACTCTCTTTTTACATTCTTCTTTAAACGATGCTGCAAACAAGCATCAATAAACTTTAATTCTCTATTTATGTAACGTTTTGATAACAAACAACATAGTGATTAATATCAAAAAAGTAAAACTTACTTTTGAGTCAATAAACCGAACTGGAAATTCTAAGAAAATCGTTATAACGAACTCCTATTGGTACCTAAAGTCCATAATTACGGCAAGTGTCGGAAAGTTTCGAATAATACAATAAAAGTGTTATTTTATCGACGATTATAATGATATTTCATTTACCCTGCTCCTTTCACTTGTCGCAAGGGTAAGAGGGCGTCGACAAATCAAAAAAATTTTAAATAACATCCAATGGACGTTATGGGGGGAGGGGGTTTTGCCGTGGACGTTATGGCGAAATTTTTTTAGCATTACACAAATTTATGCCTAATTTCAAAAGTAAGCATTTATAGAACACTCCATTGTGACATCAACGGAAAACTGATATATTTCAAAAGTCAATCATAGTTCCACATATATATGTTCATATTGTTCCATTAACGGGTGTCCTCTGCCAGAAGAACGTTTATATACAAATCACTGGTAATATCCAAGGTGCTTCTTGTTCACAGATACAAGTTCT
>JANCMA020115915.1:0-14676 GCA_024336925.2 Zoanthus solanderi
GGTCTCTGAAAATAAATGTTTTTGGTCGTAAAATTCTGTATGGGGCCTCTCTGTCTGGTGCTCTTGAATATGGCCTCAGGACTTCACAGAAGGTCTCTCAGTTAACATTCTCATTCTGAAATGGAAAAAAATGAACTTTGAAAATATTCATACTGATACATCTAGAAGCAAATAGCACTTCAAGCATAAAAGCAACTAAACAATTACTTACCCAATCCATGCAAGCCAACTGGATCCTCATCTCATAAGTTTTGTCTCCGAAGTTGAGTCTTTTTGGCGCATATATTAGAATCAAGTTGTAAAAGGACTCAATCCAGTATGTATCCCTGCACTAAAAATTCAACAGTAAAGGAAGTTTGAGTAGAGAGAAAAAAAGACAATTTTTTTAAAGCAAACCATAAAATTGTAACATCTTACTCTAAATTAGAAATGTAAACTGTTTTACAATAAGTAATGTGAGAGAAATGCAGTGGAATTATTGAGCAAGTGCCACGTAACTATATATCTGCATTGAGAATGGTTATATAAATATATGTTAATGTAGAATTATTGAAATAAAAATCAAAAGAAGATATTTCATGACTTCAGAACATTCATTGCTATTGTCACTATTGACTCATTTTATATTACACCCCTCGGGGTGTCCTTGTGCCAACGGAGTGATCTGATAATGTATGCTAGCACAATTTATCACGAAATTTACTTGAAGTTTTTTTTAGGATCTGTGAGGGGCAAATTTAATGTCATACCTAGTTTGCTATCCCTTAGAGTCAAAATTAATTTTAATGAGAAGCATCCCCCCCCCAATCGGTTGCATACACTTATTTCAAAAGACGTTGCTTTTGACAGAAAAATATGTTTGTAAAAAGCAGTTTCATTGAATTTCAGAATGCTTTGCAGTCTATTTATCAAAGATTATGCATAACATATAATGGATCACAGAGAACCCTTTTGTAATGAGTATGATATAAAAGTTGTTGATATTGTGATATTTACCTTCTGGATCTTCTGTACTGGTATTTTTACTCATGCCGCTTTGTTACGCTGTTCACGAGTGTATTATTCTGTAAGTTAAGTAAAGTAAAGTTTAGGACTGCTTTACAACTTGTAACAATTTTTAGCCTGATATTTTACATTTTGAAATTTAGCTTTAATTTAGAACAATACCTCCGGACAAGTCATCAAAAAACCACAGGCTCCCCAAGCACGTTCTTGTTATCTACTTCAAATGCATCTTTTATCCGATTCACGCACGTGATATATCATTTTAAAGCTTGAGATGAGTAGACTACAGCCAAACACATTTCATTTTAGGGCCATTTGCACTTTAAACTAATCATGAGAATATTACGACTGCATATGGTATGAAGGAGTCAGTGGTAGAGCAATTTTCACATTATTGAAGTAAAACTCAAAACCAAGTTTTGAGTTCTCAGTTCTACCCCTACAGTGAGGATACTCTAACTGTCAACACTCCAGTATTATTTTGATATTTTTAAATTTCTGCTTATTTCTCAGTAGTTAGCCTATTACATTATCAGAAATGGAAATATACATGAATATAGACAAAATTGTGAACAATTGCAGTCATTTATCGTGCACTTTGAAGGAGGAAATTGCAATCCTTAATTTAAAAATGTCCAAAAACTGTTAAAAAAATGCCAAAATAATACCAAAATAAAGTCTAAAAAATGCTAAAGTGTTCATGGTTAGAGTGTCCTCACTGTAAAATTTGCTCTAATAATGATATAACAAACATTTTCTTACCTGTGGTTTGATTTTTTTATATCTAAAATGAAAAAAAAGAATAATATATAAGTACTGTCATCTAAAAAAGGGAATTGTATAAAAGATGCATTAAAAAAGAAACACTACATACCGTGATTGAGTTTGATGTGGGGCAGTCAGGTTGAGTTATGAGGAGTGTAGCTGTAGGAAAGAGAATATAACCTTTGTCAACAATCTTTTTTCTACCATCTTACTGTATATTCTTTTTTTTCCATCCCAAATTGCTTTTAATACTTTTAATGCTCATATGCAGACAACAGCCTCTTATATGATACTAGCATGTAAGCAATGCATAAACTGCTTTATGATCAGAGAAATAGGTCTCCAATACACCTGTTTTAACTGTTTGTGGCAAATTAGTATAAATGTGATCAATACATGTCTTATTATCTGTAGTATAGCAAGACATTAATTGTCTGTATTGGTTATCTCTAACAAAAAGATTATACAAAGGTGCTCTATCAGATAAATTCAACCAGTTAACATTAAAGTCTCCAATAAACACTTTCAGTTCTGTTGTTTGTTCATGTAAAAGATCCTCTAGTGTCATGCAAAACTGTCTCATTGGAACATTAGGAGAGCGATATATTGCTATGATAGTTATATGTGGAACTATCATTAGTCTTATGACTGTCACTTCTATTCCATTTCGGTTATGCCAAAATGGATACCCTGGATAATAATCAATGCGACTATAGACTGCAGTTCCACCATAAGGCCTTGCATTCTGGTTTGATATCAAAGCATCATTACGAAATAAACTATACTCCCCAATACTATACATATCATTGCTTTCACTTTGCATTAATCGGGTTTCTGAAATCACAGTCACATCAGTGCTTGAGAAATTCAATTCTGCACGTATATCACTGATATGTTTATGCAAAGATCGTGCATTTACAAAACAAAGCTTTATAAGTGATTCATTGGCATCATAGATAGGCGAGATGCACAGCTTTAGTTTTCGTTCTGTTCTAAGTTGTGCCATTTCTTCCTGGACAGCTGGACTGACTGCTATTTTATCTTCACAGAGCTCAGTTATGTGCAGACCTTCAATGGTTGTTACTCTACTTAGCCCTACATAATGAATGTGAGGGATAGCTTTTCTGGTTTCAAAGTTAACAACAACTTGAGTCTCTGTATCACCTTGTGATCTATGAATTGTTTTAGCAGCAGCTGGTCTCAGTGGAAATTGCTTCCTCACAACTTGAACAGTTCTGTTTCTACCAACTGCAAACTGTGCAGTGACTGGTTTGATTGGAGTCCATGAACAATTGATTCCATTAGCATACAGTTGTCTATTTTCATGCCGTGTTTTCATTCCAACATCAACATGGTCAAACTGAACCCAAATTACCCCGGATGGTCGGAGTGACTCTTGGTTTACTTGAATCAGTTTGACCACATTACTAGCCCCATTTGTCATGCCATCATCAGTTCGTATATTTAGAGATATCTCAGTCCGTTCACTAACTGCTAAGTTGAGGGTACTATGCAGCTGTTTAGTTTTCCTGGGGTCACTGGGAATTTGATTCAATATTTTATCCCTGAGCTCGTGAGACTCAGCCCCTATAACACTATCGTGCGCTTTGATGGTAAATTTTGCACCTCTTATAGAATTGTGAGCTCTCTCATTGAAGTCATTGACTTTTGCATTCTGGATGAACAAATGTGGAGCATCCATTGGATAATGGTCAGAGTGAGATTTCAAAATGCGTTCTTTGAATGCAATAATGTCATCTTCTGTCTGCTTTCCTTCTCTTAGTCTGTTAAGCATTTCTGCAAACTGTTTACTTTCTCTTTGTCTCATAATTTCATGCAATTCATACATTTTAAAAAGCTCTTGCCATATGTTTGGGGCAAGAATGCCATACCCTAAATTGTCCATGTCTTTAAAAATGTAATTATCCATGACTGGCTGCAACTGGAATAAATCCCCAATTGCAATAATACTGACACCGCCAAAGGGCAATGAACTCCCTTTAATGTCTTTCAACCTATTATCGATTTGGATATTAAACATTGTGTTACCAACCATTGATATTTCATCTATAAATATCAGCTTAACACCACCAAGCTGACATCTTAGAGAATTTAGTCTACTGGAGTCAAGACGTTTGTAAGTTTTCAATGACTGACATGCTGGTATTGCTAAGGCACTGTGTATAGTGTTACCTTTGATGTTATAAGCTGCTTTACCAGTAGGTGCTAACATTAAAACCCTGATTTCTGTAAAGCTGTCACCAGCTATTCTGTTGTAATATTTTAGCGCAGCCTGATACAAGGCTTTAGTGACATGTGATTTTCCTACACCTGCACCTCCACTCAAAAAACAGTAAAAAGGTTCATCTGATGTTTTCGTTAAGTGAAGCGCATGGTAAAAGAATTCTTTTTGTTCTTTATTCAGCATTTTTACCATGTTTCGGTACTCATCATCTGGCATTTCATTGAGTATTAAGGGTTCAGTTGCAGCACAAGATGGTATCCCTAAGTCATCTGACAAATTGTATGTCTCGTTAAAATCAGGATGCAAGTCCTGATTACCCTCAGCAGTGTCTTGCTGCTCAATATTTTGAGTACAAGGTGCTATAGAGTAAAAGCTTTCTTCCACTGTATCAATGTTGTGTTCTATCTCAGTAAAATCTTCATTGCACACAGCATATTGCTTCATTTGTTTATCAATCATTTTAGCAAGAGCTTTATACTGTAACTCATATGAAGGAAATGATCCAAGTAAGTCTGTTTCTTCATTTCTCCATGGGGTGAAAAGCATTAGAAGCTCACGAAAGTGCTTTTCTGGTTCAGTTTCTTTATTAAACCATACACTTCTAATGATTCTTGCTTTAGTTCTTTTTTTTGTTGATTTTTTCTCACACTTATCATGAAACTCATCATCATCATTTTGGAAGTGATCAACAAAACGCTCTGAGTGAAAACCATCAGCATCCTTTTCATGAGTTGGCTTTACATATGGCTTACCAGTACTATCATACCAAGCAGCCCAATCTGCAAGTGTTAAATGCTCAAGTTTGGCAGGGCGCTTGCAGTATCTTTTAAGTAGACCACCTGTATAGATTTCCTCACAATCATCATCCATTTCCTTGATATCACTCAAGGGCTTCAAAAGCTCTACTCTCTCCTCAGGAGGTGCTGTATTAATAAATATAATTTGCCTTGATGACTTCCTCATGGGAAGTTGCAAGGTAATATAAACAGCTTCCTGTGCACTAATTTCTACATTATTTACAAATTTACTTCCAATGTCTCTAACCTGTTGCTTAATGGAGGAATTTCCCTTTCTGACTTCACTACAAGCTTCACGTAACAAATCACTCATGCCTTTCTGCCCCTTTGAAATATAATTAACTATGTAAACTGCACATGCATATACATCAAGTACAAACTGAATATCCATGTTGGCTCTCCATGCTCTAAGACAATCAGGATTATAGTTGTTTATTCTTAACTCAACTGGAGTTCTCTCTAAAAACACAGTAGAAGCATTCAGTGATGATCTTATAACAAGAACATAATTTTCTTCTGTTACTTTAAGATCTGATAGTAACTGATCAAATGAAATGTCTTCGCCTTCCTTCATATCATCCAAATGCTTCTTGATTAACTTCCAAGTAGCTTTATGTGCCTTTATTTCACTTTCAGGAATGTCAGTGTCTAGAGGTTGAAGTATGCTTGTTTTTCTCATAGGAGGCTGTGGATAATTAAACCTGCACTCAGCTTCCGTATTTTTATGGCATGTATGTGAATGGCGGTGCACTTGCCTGTTCACCAAATCAAGCAATTGAGGATTGTCTGTTGGCTTGTGACAAGTTATTATCTTGTCAATAAATGCTGTCACTTCTGTATCAGATTGGACTTGGTATTCTGGTGCACCAGGAACCCATATTACCATATGAATGTGAGGTGAACCACGCTGTTGATATTCAACTCTATAAAACCAATCTGAGATCTTTCCAAGTGGCTCTAAAGAACTCAATAAGAAGCTTCCTAAAAACTGATTGACTTGATAATCAAAATGCCGAGCACAAGTCACTGGATCACTTTGAATGAGCCTACATCTTTCTTCCCAGTTCAAATTTTCCAATTCATTATCACTATAAGTTTTGTTATCTATAAGTTCACCAAGAATTCGCAGGAGGTGGTACCATTGTGTTTCTGCTGATGAAAAGCTACAAAATAAAGTAGCTGGTCCCAATTGCCTGATCATGGCAAACAGATCTTTCTTTGCCTTCTCAAAATATGGAGGGGAGCCTCGTAATGCTTTCAAAAATTTAAATCCTTCATCAAACCGCATTAACCTGTCTATTGCTCCTTCTTGTTTTAAATGGCGTGCACTGAGGTTTCTATTGTTGCCTTTGCACTTTCTCAGAGCTATATTAGATTTACCTAGAAGAATTTTCATTTGTAACTTTTTTGCTTTAAAAAATATGTTTTCAACGCACATGGCAGCTCTCCTGTCTGACCGTCGCAGTTCTGATTTACATATGTCACTGTAGTGTACAAATTTACTTTCCGGTCTTGGCTGACCAAGAAATATACCTGGATATGCCAGTTCTTCTGAATGCCTATCTCTGAACACACTTAAGTGTATATTTCCCTCTGCAGGTGCAACATTAAAAATGTGTTGTCGCTCATTATCTTCTAAAAAGTCAGATGCTGTTAGCATTGTATCAATGACACCTGCTGGTGTTTCAGCTTCATCTTCACTCCAGTTTTCTTCATCTCCATCATTTACACAAGAAGTAGTATCATCAATATCAGAAGTTAATGGAGCTGGCTGTTGTTCTGAGCCACTGTCAGTATTTTGTGTCTGTTGTCTTTCAAACTCACTTTCCCATAGTGAATTCAATTCTATGCCTTGATCTTGATAAAGACTACTATTCTTTATGAGCCAATGAGCAGCTTGCAAAACCTTATGAGGCCTGACATTCAATGATAAAGCTGAACTCTTATATTTTAATTTTCTTTTCAAATTAACCTTTATGGTACCAGTATTGCTTGGTAACCGAGGTAGCTGATTTATCGTGGTAGATACATCAGCAGGTACATTAACAATATTTCCATGAATCTTAAGTTGCTTTCCTCTTGGAGCTTGCATTAGCTTTTGAAAAGCAATACGTGGAGCTAGTAATCTACATTCTAGTTCATTGAGATCAAAGAAAGATGGCTTTTCAGGAAATACCATACCATTAACAACAGCACATGGAGGAATTTTATTTTTAATTAAATGGCTATGACAAGTTTTGCAGATCCATTCCACATTGTTCACACTAGTCTTGCCAGACAGATATTTGATGCTGTCATGATTTGAATCTCTAAGTGTTGCTGTAGAGATAACAGAATGTCTATACCAGAGCTGATCGCAGCAGGAGCAAACATAAATTGGACCTTGCGCAACAGTCTTATGGAACTTAGAAATGGCTAGATCAGAAGATGCTCTTGCTAAATTTTTTAGCCTCCATGCCTTTTGCTGTGCATTTCGTTTAGCTTTTTGTTCAGAAGAAGCTACTTTTTGCCTATAACTTTTTTGCCATGCATTCTGCTTTGCTTTTTGCTCTGGGGATGATATTTTTCTCCTATAATCCGTTTGATGTGCATTTCGCTTTGCTTTTTGTTCAGAAGAAGCCACTTTTTGTTTATAATCCTTTTGTCTTGCATTACGCTTTGCTTTTTGCTCTGGGGATGATATATTTCTCCTATAATCCTTTTGACATGCATTTCGTTTTGCTTTTTGCTCAGGGGATGACATTTTTCTTCTGTAAGCATTTTGGTATTGATTGCGGTTAGGAAAATTACTAATTGTGATTTCAGAACTTAGGCCTTCAGGAGTACCATTATTTGCTTTATCATCAGAGCATTTATCAGAGTTATTATATGTATAGCTAGATGACATAGTTTTCAAATATGAAAAATGACTTTGGTTTTTATTTGAATCATCCAATTTCCTTTTGCGATTATTTGAAACAGCTTCCACATTTCCAAAACATAATGGCTTTGTGGAAACATAATGCATTTCCCCAATATGTCCAATATACACAGTCCTAGATTCGGGAGATCTGTTTACAGGTTCAACTACTGTTAATTCAGTAAAGTTAGAACTTGATTCTACAACATTAATGCTCAAATTCATTGCTTCAGCTATTGATTGCATGATGATGTGATCACCCCATGTTCCGTCTCTAGACATGCGAGTTATGTATTCTAACCAAGACATATTGTCTATAACTGCACTTTCAATGAAACGTTCAGGATTATTTTGCAAATACTGAACACCTGTAGTTCGAATTTCTAATTGACGATTAGGATCATTGTATAACTGGTGTGCTATAGCTCTAAATAAGCAGTTACCACCACCACCAACCTCTAAAGCTGTCAAACCATGCCTCTTCAATCTGTTTTCAAACAAAGATGGAGACACTACACTACATATGTCAGGAGAGTTTTTCGCATTAGGACCAGGATTACGCTCAACATCACCTGACAGCAAATTCGTTTTTTCTGCTAAATTAAACCTTACCAATGAAAGTTTTTGCTTTTGAAAGTATTTGCTATAGAAACTGTCTTGCCTTGCAGTGTATCTGAGCTTCCAATGCTTGAAACACATAGCAATCTTAACCAAAACAGATGACAAAGGAACAGACTTCTTGATCTGTTTTTTATACCTTTTTCTCAAAGTTTTAGATTTAAGTGAATGTAAAACTCTTTTCAATGACAATCTGGATGGCTCCCTGTCTCTTAAATGGAGTCTGTGAGTCAATCTCGATTTACTAAGTGATCGAGAATTTCTAGCGAAAATTCTAGTTGAATGTGTTTTTGAATGTTTACCACTCGTAGTATCAGAATAAAAATTCGAATCACAATGATCAATTGCTGGATTACTGAGACAATATTTCTTATCAATATCATTATCAGGCACAACACTCAAGCACATGTCACTGTTTGTTTGGGGCATAAGTTCGGCTTCGTTCAAGATCGTTTGCAATTGTGGGATAATCTTTTCAAATGCATTTGGCCCAGATGCTGAAGCATTGGTAAATTCGTATTTATTCGTGTTTTGAGAAACCCTGCCTCGAAATTGGCGTTCTCTCGAGTCTCGGAAGACCATTTCGATCCCCAAGGCCGAAGAGAATTCTTTACTTCCCCGAAGGGACTCGCAATTGTCTATACAGACAACGTTAGCTCCCAAAAGGGACTCATTAGCTCCTCGAAAGGAATGTTTGTTTTCCCGAAAGGAAATTTTTGTTCCCAAAAGGGAATAGTTTGATCCCAAAAGGAATTTGTTTCTTGCTTCACAGCGCCCGAGCGGAAAACACGTCGCCAAAGACGCTAGGCGGCCATCTTGAATTGCCCGAGATTCTTGCAAGGATTTAGCATAAATAACACACTTAGAACCTGTAAGAAAACTGCAGGATACCTTGCGACCAAGCATGGGTAACAGTGCTTGAATTTTATGTCTGATAATTGGCAAAAAGTACGAACAAATCATGACAAACTAACCTGGAATGGACGAACAGCTTGCAAACCGTACGGCAAACAAACATGTGATGAGCTCGGGTTACCTTCGCCCAAGAAGTCGCTGATAATCGATAAAAAGTCGTTGATAATCGGCCAAGCGACTGTTTCGTGATTGGTCGCTTGCAGATGACGAGCAATTGTCGACTTATAAGTACTGTATCGTGATTGGTTGATTGAAACATTGATAGTAGGCGCACGCTGATTGGCTCTTTCACTCACTCACATACTCAATCACTCATTCCCGATAGCATTAGTGGCTACCTGCTATATGCAGTAGCCACTAACAATATAAAATTGTTACATTTTTACCTTCTTTAAAGTCCCTATATCGCTTTTTGTTTTATCTTTTAGACTAAAAGTATTGTCATTTATAAACTCGGAATTCGAAAAACCAAAGAAAATTTCCGCATCTAATTATACTTTTTTATCAAAAAGAGTTAGGAATTTAAGTTTTGACCGAGCGACCGGGGACTGGTGCCTGTGACGTAGCAGCAGTTAGACGTCCTTCGCTGTCATTAGTGTTTTTCAAGGAAAAACGTGACAAACAAAGTACTTAAAACTGAATTTCTTTGTTTTTCGCTGTGCTTTTAACCGTAAACGAAGAAACTGTTGAGTTGACAGTGTTAAAGTACGTTCTTCTACGTCATCACACCAGGATATTATAATGGTATGAATGCTCGGTCAAAAACGAAAGCTGTCCCAAAACTGTCTTATTTGCACGTTTCCAAACTCAAAAAACGTAACAGGAACCGCGAATTAGCATTACTAAAGGTTCTACTTTTCATCTAAATGATAAAAAAATAAACGATATAGGGACTTTAACTTTATTTTATATACCTGGACCCAGTTATTCAAAAGCTGATTAGCACTAACCCAGGGTTATATATTTAACTCATGGTTTTGCTTTCAGCCTTACAGAGACGGATTTGATTTGTAAATTTGAGATTAAAAAGTGTTTTCCTAAGAAAAACTAAACAGTATTTTACATGACCTGTAATGTTCTCCTTAGAGAAGCAAATGCTGCTACTGCAATTTTTACTTTACCCAGGGTTAAATTCAACCCACCTTTGAACAACCCAGCCTTGGCGAAAATTTGTTACGTTCGAAAGAAATATGGATAATTATGATAATTTCAGTTTCCATTGCCGATATACCCTACAGAAGGTTTTTGTTCAAATTATTTGAAACGTTCTCATATTGTAACACTTGGTTATGCCTCATCGCTTCATTAGTCGATTCTATCTTATTACCATCATTTCTTCCTCATCAAAGACTCGATTGGTCAAAATGGTTCCATAATCGTACACAGCCGTCAAACCCACAGGTCACAAGGACAGACAGCTGTTCGCAGTAGAATATGTCCCGCTTAAAAGCAAATATCCAAGAGAAGTTTTAATTTGATATCCTTTTTCAAAAAAGGTTAATTACCATTGATGGTAAAACCAATTTTAGTACAATTGAATTTGGGAATGGTGCAAATATTTTAACCAGAATCATCCAGTTCTCTAAGTATGTTCAGATTACCAGACTACGTATTGAATTGTTCGTACAAGTCGAGTTTCCCGATGATGTTATTCAGTTCTACAGTTTTGCTACTGAGATCTCGACGAAGAGTTTAGTTTGGGCCACAGGGCGCCCCTTTTTTGTTTCAGGCTGTTACATACATAAGAGTTCAACTTAGCTGCTTCGTGGGTGAAACAAAAACCTTTTCTCCGGGATATTCACAAATTCTTGAGTAAGAAATTCTACAACCGATCATTTCTTTTTTGAATATCTAGAACGAAATCTTGATTGCAGCATTTTCTTTGGACTTATTTGTCAGCTATAAGAAGCGACAAAGATGAAAGTGGCAACCTCAAAGTACTAAACAGCCAAACAGCTCTAATGTGTACATGTGGAAAGTACACACTGCCAAAAATATCATAGAAAGAAGTCATCTGATCAGAGATCCAACTTCTATGCGAATCAAAAGCGATGGACGTCCATGAGCACCCAGTGAGCAACTTTCATGAAATTGAAAATTGAACTAGTTTTTGTGAAAAAACATCTAATTTTCATCTTTTTGAACACCTTAAGAGAACTGGCTGACTTTTGGCAGTAACGGCTTGCAATACATGTGATACTTACAGGACCTTTACTTTCTAACAGAAACAATGAAATTTGACAAAAATGTCTAAATCCTGGTATTCTCCTATCAATAAGTAAATCATATTGAAACGGAATTTTGGTTACGTAGTTTCCTCGCCACGGTTGATAAACAGACGTTTTGAAAATAAAAAGTGTTTTTTAAACAAACTTCATATCAAAATACTAGACCAATAAGTTACAAAGAATATTTTGCAACCCACCCATCTGACCTTTTGGGAACCGGAATATTTTTTTAGAAACTGCATGTTGATAAACCCAAACGTTTCATCACTTTGTTCCCTTAATGAGCCCTCGCAAGTTTTAAACTCATATCTTATTCGAAACTTCATGCATTGTTTCGAAAGTTATATCAGTTTGTTCCCCTGACAAGCCTTCTTAAGTTTCAAACTCAAACCTATCTATGATATTTTCTTAGAAACTACATGTATACACCCAAACGTCTCATCACTTTTTACCTTGAAAAGCTTTCACAAGTTATAAACTCAAATCTTATCTAGGATATCTTCTTAGAAACTACATGTATAGACCAGTATGTTTCATCACTTTTTACCTTGACAAGCTTTCACAAGTTATAAACTCAAATCTTATCTGATATCTTCTTAGAAACTACATGTATAGACCCTCACGTTTCACCACTTTTTTACCTTGACAAGCCTTCTCAAGTTATAAAGTCAAATTTTGTCTATGATATCTTCTTAGAAACATACCAAATATAAAATAAAACGATAAGATTTACTCCACGTTTCGGCATCCTCTCAATATCATTAACAAGATTAAAATATTTACAATTTATGTGGTGCTATAAGTTGACAATAGACAATGGTTGAAATAACTTAATGCGACCAAAGAAACGTTATTTATTAGACAGCCTGAAAAACCAGAACTCAATGTGCAGAGTGACTCTATTATTGCTAAAGTTTTTATTTAATTTTAAGCCATTAGCTAGTTCTTGTATTCTGGCACAGACGGTTAATCTCATAGTTTTTCTTTATTTTCTTCACTTACCTATTCTGTATTGTACTGGTTCGTTGGTTGTGCTGGACGTTTCGGCAACAGTAGTTCCCTCCTCATGCATTTTAATCCAGTGTTTATTCACCTAGATTCTCATTTTGCTAAGTACTTAAACCGTTTGTTCAATTATGTTTTATTTTATTTGTTCTATTATCTTGTATGCTAATTTTCATAAGCTAGCGAACTTGAACTCTCTTTCGCATTAAGTTATTTGAACCACTGTCTATTGCCAACTTATAGCACAACATAAATTGTATATATTTTAATCATGATAATTGTATTGAGAGCATGCCGAAACGGCGAGTGAATCTTACCGTTACGAGTAAACGAAAGAATGGATAAGTATTCGCGAAGTAACCCACAAAGTTAAGAAAAGGGAGAATAACTGTTTTCCCATTTCAGATTTCTCTGCTGTTTTACTTGACTGTTCATGATCAACAAACTAATTTTTAAATAAAGGAAACTGTGACCTTGGGTAACATACAAAATGAGAGCCCATAACCAGGACTGACAGGAGCGTTCCATGTATCACTCTATCGCGCATTCTGACAGTCCTAGTTTTTAAGAATCCCTTTCCCGGGAATGGAAGGTGTTTTCGCCGAATCTTCAGAGCCATCACTGACGACTGAAGACAAATTTTGTTATCTTCTCCGCTGTTTTCTGAATTTGAATCGTTACTCTCTTGAACTTCCTCTCTCGCTGTACGCCATGTTTCATTCCAAATAAAATTATATGTTATCATGGTACTCACTACTCCTGCAATCCCTGGAAAACTCCTGAAATTTTAAATATTTCCTCTGCAAATTAAAACTTCTGGAAAACTTCTGGTAATTTGTGGAAACATTTGCATCAGTTTTATAAACAAACCAAAACCTGCCGAAGCATCTGACTCATGATTGTAGTTTTTGTATTTAATGTAGACTCGATTTCAGTTGCTGCTACTGTGCCCTAAATTACTTGATATTGTTTTGTTTTGGCTGTGAGAGTTTTTGGGGGGTTGAGTTCTCAAAAAATAAATGTTTTACCCTAGAGAACTCCTGGAATTTTATTATTATCAGTTAGTGAGCACCATGTACTATGCAAAACTTCGATGAGCTCGTGAGCACTTTAACCCTTTCAGTCCCAGTCATTTATCATCACCCAACATCTCCTTACATAAAACATACAAATTAATACATTTGGTGATGAGAAAATGAGAACTGATCAATCAAAGCAAACAACTGAAGATTAAAAGTAAAATTCTCTCAAACTTGTTTAATGAAAAGTATTGGCTCAGGTTGTGAAAATTTAGCAGTACAACTGGGACTGAAAGGGTTAACCAACATCGCGGGAAGAGTTTCTAAAATTAACTCGATCTCAGAACGCACGATCACAAACCTAGTATGGAAGAACAGCGCTCCTTGGTGATGGGATCCTTGTTTATGAATTAATTTAGTTTTGGCAAATTGCCTTCATGAACGAAGATAGAGGTTTAATAAAATTTTAATTGTTAAAGCCCAATATGAGTTGCATCTTACCACCGTGTTGGTATGACCCTCAAGACTGTGAACGACTCTCTGTGTAGAAACTTCCCAGACTTTGACACTTTTATCCTGGGATGTCTAATTGAAACAAAAGGAATGCGTCAAAAGATTCAGGCCACAGAGCTCATTACCTATAGCTTTGTCACGTGTAAAGTACAAAGTAAATGGCAATGCCTAACGCTTTTGATTATAATGATTGCTTTTCTCTGAGAAAATGCCAGATAAATCTTCCAGAAAGGAACTTTCCAGACAAGCAATCATTATCCTCTGAAGACTTTAGACTTAGAGATCGATGCCATCCAATGATCTATTCCATCACCACCGCGATCTATTCCATCACCACCGCGATCTTTTACTTCACCACCGCGATCTTTTACTTCACCACCGCGATCTGTTCCTTCACCACCGCGATCTATTCCATCACCACCGCGATCTTTTACTTCACCACCGCGATCTGTTCCTTCACCACCGCGATCTTTTACTTCACCACCGCGATCTATTCCTTCACCACCGCGATCTTTTACTTCACCACCGCGATCTGTTCCTTCACCACTGCGATCTATTCCTTCACCACCGCGATCTTTTACTTCACCACCGCGATCTATTCCTTCACCACCGCGATCTATTCCCTTCACCACCGCGATCTATTCCTTCACCATCGCGATCTATTCCT
>JANCMA020116016.1:0-14675 GCA_024336925.2 Zoanthus solanderi
CCTCCTCCCTATTAACCTTTCCCTGTACTATAATGATCGAATGTTCTTCCTCCCTATTAACTTTTCCCTGTACTATAATGAATCCTCCTCCTCCCTATTAACCTTTTCTGTACTATAATGAATCCTCTTCCTCCTTATTAACCTTTCCCTGTACTATAATGAATCCTCCTCCCTATTAACCTTTCCCTGTACTATAATGATCGAATGTTCTTCCTCCCTATTAACTTTTCCCTGTACTATAGTGAATCCTCCTCCTCCTTATTAACCTTTTCTGTACTATAATGAATCCTCCTCCTCCTTATTAACCTTTCCCTGTACTATAATGATCGAATGTTCTTCCTCCCTATTAACTTTTCCCTGTACTATAATGAATCTTCCTCCTCCTTATTAACCTTTCCCTGTACTATAATGAATCCTCCTCCCTATTAACCTTTTCTGTACTATAATGAATCCTCCTCCTCCTTATTAACCTTTCCCTGTACTATAATGAATCCTCCTCCCTATTAACCTTTCCCTGTACTATAATGAATCCTCCTCCCTATTAACCTTTCCCTGTACTATAATGAATCCTCCTTCTTCCTATTAACCTTTCCCTGTACTATGAATCCTCCCCTCTTGCTCTCCATTTATTTCTCCCTTACTCTAATGAGTACTCTTCCTACCAATTAACCTTTCTACTCTATGAACCCTACGGCACTGAAATGAAATTATCGAACAATTACTTTTTTATGATCCTTACACCTCTATTCCAAGACTGAGGATTTGTTTGCAGACGAACAGAAAAGAAAATAGTCTTATTAAAACTGTATGATAGATTGTATTAAGCTGCTCATGTCTCTGCTGTTGTCTCGCACACCACGAAAAGCTCACTTTGATTTGGGATCAATTTGGATTTGCTGTTAATGGTGCATTTCATACGAACTTTATGGAAAAAGCAACTGGCAACTAGAGCAATTTTATTCACGATGAACCCGAAACGGCATGATTCCTACTGCCGTTCGTCTAATAAACTCACTATAAAATCATTATAACGCTGTCCGAAAATACTTTATAAATGTTTTTTGAGGCTGGGAAAGATTCGCGCAATGAAATACGGAAATAGTAAATTTCTCTCTTTCAAACGCATTTATAAATCAGAAAAAATCAGTGTTTTGCCCTGAACGGGACTCAAACCCACGTCTCCCTGGATTACTAGTCGGGCATGCTAATCACTACAATATCAGGTCCCTCAATGTTTTCATTGAACTTACTTCCCAAAGGTCATGCTGATAAATTCTAAAACAAGAATTTGCTAAATTTCTTTTACGATTTAAATTTCAGCTTTTGACAAATTTCAGTTAATGCTTCGTTATTTGCTTCCAAAAATTACCTTCTTCGCGTTAATATCTAAAAGTTCTATCTTTTTAAAATTTTTCTTCATGTACAACTTTTTGTGATTTCTATTTTATTCTCTTTGAACTTAATATGCCATTTTAAATATGTACTTATTTACTTTAAAGATTTTTGTTTGTTCAAACTCTTCCTTGAAGTTCGTGTAAGGTCCGCCTTGCAATGCAGTGAACTCAGATTGCATATTAAAAAGGTTAGTTTCTTTCACTTCGTAGTTTGTTTACAAATACACCCACTTGCTGGCGATATAATGAACTCGAAATTGTTTTTATGCACTCTGCTTCGCTTCGCATCGTGCATTAATCAAATTTCTCGAACATTATATCGCCAGTGCGTGGGATTATTTGTAAACAAACTGCTCTCATCGTCCAGTAACTAAACCTTAAACAAGAAACGTCACGACTCTAATAAAATGGTACTGAGGTTCTCGCTGACCTACAGGCCCCTGTAACTATTGAAGTTGTAAAGTTTGGAATGGATAGTGTTGGAAAATTCGACTATTGTTGTCGGTCAGATTATGTAAATTTGTCGATGTAGACAAATGAATACTTCTTCACTCCGAAAATAGACTAACGTTCTTTTTTAACGGTGTCGAACTTAAAAATATTTTTACAACTGTTAAAAACACTGACATAGCTACTAATCATCACGATACTTCGTTGGGTTACCGATTGATATCGATTTTCCGAAATAATACAAAATCCCATCTTACAACTTTGCAAAGTAATGCCGCAACTGACTTCCTTTTTACTTCGAGATAGTTTTCCTTAGACCTCTTCATAGTCAGCACTTACGAAACCGAATCAAATTGAATACATTGAATGAAAAGAGTATTTCACTTCTCTAGACGGTTACTCGTCAATCAACCAAGTTCACATGGAGTTTGTGACCCTCGAAAGAGTAAATCTTACGACAGTCTAAGCAAATGGACCACAAAGCTATGAGCATTCAAATCAGCAAAAATATGAATCAAAAGTATACTGAAACAAAGTTATTAGACAAATCAGTATCACAACTGACTCCTCCATTGCGTTTAACAGAAGGACTACTAGTTCCAAGTTGGATTATCAGCCTGTTCTATCAGAGATTTAGCCATTCGGTGGCTATGTTTACGTATTAAAATTTTGTTTCAGTTAAGGAGTTAATTTTTTTCAAAACCTATTCAAAAGCAATATATCCACGACTCATTCACCACTTTCATTTATTTTAATTTTAACATTACATATATAAATTGTACCTAGAATATAAATTTAAATTAGTTACGCATGTATGCAACAGGAAGACAAAAAACAATCGAAGGTATCATTTTAGAGCTTTTTACAAAGTAAACTAAAGTAACGTAATTTGAATGATTATTAAAGAAGAAATAATTAAGTTAAACGTTTTGATCAGACTATGGCTCATAAATCCGGAACTTACTTCCAGTTTCTCTGGTGTTAAAGGCAGGTTCACATTAGAAACGCAATCGCAAACACAAGAGCAAAACATTTAAGTTAAAAAATAAACAATGCAAACAAACAAGTCGTGTCACTTAATCCTAGATCCACCCAATGAACAAGTCGGGTTACCAGATCCTGGATCAACTCAATGAACAAGTCGGGTTACTAGATCCTGGATCTATTCAATGAACAAGTCGGGTTACAAGATCCTAGATCCACCCAATGAACAAGTCGGGTTACCAGATCCTGGATCCACCCAATGAACAAGTCGGGTTATTAGATTCTGGATCTACACGATGAACAAGTCGGGTTACCAGATCGTGGGATTCACCCTATGAACTAGTCGGGTTACAAAATCCTGGATCCACCCAATGAACAAGTCGGGTTACTCGATCCTTGATCCACCAAGTGAGCTGGAACCGCTCAAAGGATGACTAGATTGGTAACTTATTATTTTGTGTCGATGGCACGGAAACAAAAATAGAATAAAGTCCCATAATTAAATTTGAAATCTGGAAAGTTCTTCATGCTAAATGTTAAAGCTAGAAATGACTTAAAATCCATCAAAAAAGTTTCTAAGTGCTTTAAAAAAATCGACGTTCTGATCGTTAAGACAGACTTGTGATGGGCCACTGACCTTCACAATGTATCAGAGAATACCGTAATACTGTTATAAAATAAAACTCATGCCCTTAAGGCATCGAAAGTTCTTTAAAGTACTCCAAAAACGCAAATTCAAATTTGAATGTTGATGAAATACTGTACGTATAATTATTATACTTTATGGATTGAATTCGCGCGAAAGTATTTACTTGAGATTTTAACTAACTGTGTTCTTTTTCATTATAAATCACCTTTTATTAAATTACTACCTTATGATATATTTGTTTTGGTTATATTATCGTTTTGAATTGATAGTGGCGTCGTGCAAAAGGCGTAACGAGTCAATTTTTAAAAGCCATTTTGAGTACAACACTGCACGACAACAGCTGGAAAATAAAACAAAAAAAGCTATAGAAATGGTAGCTTTTCTTTAAGTGTATTTCCCAAGGCAATCAATTGGCTTCATGAGAAAAAAGGCACAAGAAACGTTGCAATAAATATTATAGTCAAATTGTTTGACCGCTGTCAACATTGATTTTGAGTTGTGAGTGCACTTGCTGCAAACAACTATGTATTAAAAACTACGAAGTATGTGGTAGTTATACATTGCTTTCCCATGGGTGGAGTATACCACGTGTCACTTGTATTTTACGTATGACTCTCAATTGTCGACTTTGTACAAAGTCGTAAGGAGCATTGAGCATTTCTATATGGAACATGTGCTAAATTAATCTCATATTATTAAGCGCCATTTTCCAAGGTATCCCACGAGAAAGCATAGCATAACTAATTTATTCCATGGCTTAAAAATGTTTATTCTCCATTGGAGAACGAAGAACTAATATCGGAATTTATCGGCTGGAGGTTCAAGTTTGGTCGAGCACTGATAAATCTAAATTGAAAAAATTGAAAATTTCTCATCATGGAGATTAATTTGGGATTGAAAAGGACAACCATTCACTCGCAAATAATGACAGGAAAGCTGCGTAAATATTACCTGTTGTTACGCAGGAAAAATACGTAACGTTTTCCGGATTTTGATTTGCTGCGTTTTTTAAGACACGGATAAATTCTCATATATGCTAAATGTAATATAAATGTACAGGTATTTCCTAAATATAATTCTTGTGTCACCTTCCTTTCAGCAGAACAAGGTAAATCTGAAAAGAGTAAAAAAGTTATGTTTTAAAGACGAATAGGAAAGTATGCATAACAAAGAAGCAATTCATGTCAAATTTACATGCGGGACTAAATATTTCATCCATTATCAAAATCAGAATTAAAGTTTGTTTCTTTAGGTCTAAAAAACTTGAAAACGTGTTGAACCAACACTTGTGTTCGACTAAAACCCACATTTTTTAAAACATCCCCGAGGTACGAACACAGCTATAAAATTAAAACCCGTCGATTGTTTCAAATTTGTGTTGCAGTGCCCATTTTTCATTCACAAGTGCCGGCAGGTAGTCTCCGCACCGGAACACAGGAATCCCACCATTAATAATAACAACAGAAAAGAATAGCCGTAGGCTGTTTTATTGGGTTACGATCTAAAAGTCATTATTACTCACACAGAACACAACTAACACATGCTGACAACACAGCATTTAATGGCACGTATACATTCATTTGCTCAATTTTCATTTATTACACTACCTGAGCTGAATATTGTTTTTTTGCTTTTTCTTGAGTTTTATCAAGTTAGGCATCGCATTTCTAAGGCTGTGGCAAATTGTTTCTGTATAAAGTACTGACCAAACAGGGATAAACACAATTTTCTTTCCAGTTCTGCTGACTTAGATGCAATAAATAAAAGTCTCCTGACAAAACAGGTGGTAACTGGAAACAGAAACTAAAATGATGGTAAGAAAATTGATGAACAGCACAGCCATAACTGTCGGTATCGAAAAGCCATTTTTCTATTACTGTTATTAACTTGAACACGACGGAATTTTATGAATTGCACATGACGTGCGTTCACTGTCGGTTTTTTGCTAATTGATAAGTAAATTTCTGAAAAAAGCTTTTAATAGCTGAAAAACTTTATGTTTAACAATGAACGTTGAACAATTAAAACTAGATTTTAAAACACTGTTAGGCGAACTTTAAACATGTTAATATATATCGGATCGGTTCCAAAACATAAACTTTGCTTGACTGCGTTGTAATATTTTATTTTGGCTAACAGATGAATAGTGCGATCAACAATGAAACGGCAGACTTTCCCGCTCAAAATGCTTGATTTTTAAACATATTTACAGTAGATTGTTTTATCAATAAATATATATCCACCAGGATTCCAGTTAAAAAAATCTGGGAACCAGGCCATCAAAACGCTAACAGATTGAATTTGGGCTAACTTTTGCTAACCCCGGACGGCAAACGCCATTTTATAATGAACTTTTGAAATCTTTTCTGGCAGTTGACTTCTGTAAAACAGACTGCTTGGGAGATTGCAAGTATATTAGGCTTTGAAATGTATCCCTCCGTTACCCTGCCGAGTTAGAAAGCGACTGAAAGTCATATAATGACAAAAATTGTGTTGAGAACGAGACTGGTTGACTCGATAAGGATAAAAAAAACCTCCGTCCTTGTCTTTCCTTATAGTTGGGAAGGGAGAAATTTTGTAAAATAGCTACAGTGGCTTGAAATCGCCACTGAGGTTTAAAGACGACATCAAAACACTTCAGGTACATAAAATAATTTTTTATTTGTTTATTCAATTCTCGAAGTTTGCATGGGTTTCCTGTGTTATCACTACGGTATAACGCAAATCTTTTAATACATTAAACGTCCACACGAAATTGAATATTAACTTTTAACAACTCACCTCGCTAAATATAACCCAGTTTTCGCCACTGTGAGCTATCACTCGTATTCGTAGCTCACCAATTTCTCCTAAATTATTTTCCACGTGGCCTTGAGCAAGTCCAGTGGAATCAAACCGACCAATTGGTGTGTACGTGCTAACTGGGTATTCATTCTTAATAAACATCTTCTTAGCATCTGGAGAAGAATCGGAGCCTGTTGAAAATAACGTATAAACAAATTACTGACCATGGTGACTAATTAAACAGATTTGCACTGACTATGATGAGTATAAACAAAGATAGATAAACCTCTTTTTTTCAGAAGGGTAACCTATTGAACTACAAGGCAGAAAAACAGGCAGTCAATGACTGCGTGTGGCTATTGCTATGTCAGCTTTTCAATGTAAAAGAGCTAACTTATGGGAAAGATCCCCGAAGGGAATTTTTGCTTTCTCGAAAGACTATTTGCTGGACTGAAGGGAATTTTGCCCCTGAAAAGCGTAAACAACTGACAAAGCGCCAATCACTGAGGTTAAAGAGAACAAGGTCCCTTTTATTTCCAACAACATAATCACCAGTAATTATTTAGGACGAATGCCTTCTACAATACTATAAAGTATCCCGTTCATAATTAGATGAGAGAAAACCTAGAGAAGAAATTGATGCTTGAAATTTCCCTTAACCCAGGGTTAAAGTTTACCAACCTTTGAACAACCCGGTCCTTAAGGTTAAAGAGAAGAAGTTCCCTTTTATGCTATAAAGCTGTAATTTCCTGCTGCATGCAACAGATAGTCCCTCAAAGCAAATAGTTGGGAGAATGAGGGAATTAAAATAATGTTCTGCAATCTAAAGCGTAACAAAAGGCCAACGGCCAAGCAAGCCTACGAACTTGTTAACTTTATTGAGCACCTCGTCTCATGTTTCTATCCATGAGAGAAGTTCATCAATCATGATCCTTATTTAGCAATATTTGAAAAACCCTTAGTGTCCTTTCTATGAATTTAGATCTTAACATTGGCCGTGCCTGCAAGCCTCTGCATGATTCCAAACATTCCAAGCTTGCTGTCCAAATAAGGCATCCGTCCAATCTTATTAAATATGGCATGCATTCCATCCTATTAATCTTTATGACAAGCTTGCTTTCCAAATATAGAATGCATTCGTTTTATTTGAGTCTGACAATGTTGTACGTCATATTTCGACAGTTGAGTAAATATTTACACTAACAAGTTTCTACTTTCTGCTTTACACACTTACGCTGCATTCTAACCGCTTTTCTTCTTGCCTCTGACGTCATAACTTCAACCGTCGCATTAGTCATTGTATCTCCCGGGTGCTCAAGATTTCCCGTTTTAAATTTAAAACTGGAAAAAGAAGATATTCGTATTTTCACTTTTTCATAAACATTGGGGTCCTTCCAACAAAATCTTTGCTTTAAGGATACACGGGACAAAACAGGGGTGTTTGACTAAAAAACGCGTAACTCGCAAAGTATTCGGCCGATTTTAACAAAGTATACATTTTCTGAAAGGAGAAAGAATGAAGTTTTCGAAATCGTTTTTAGTTTTAGCTAGATTTTTTAAAAATTCGTACGCGTTTAAGCACCTTTTAATTTACGCATTATTCAGTAATAAGATTAATCAGTAATCAGAATAACCAAGATTCTGATTGAACTGACGAAAGTGACATATATAGGGATTTACCTACATCACCAAAAGATCTAAATAGCAAGAATTTAGTAAGTATTTTAAAAAAACACATAACACTTTTTATACTAAATACAAACATTTTTCGGCAAACCTTTGCCTTCTTCAGTACGAAAATGTATATATAAAGAAATAGAATTAGTTCTTTAGGAAGTTTATGTACAATCCGATTTACGCGCCTTGATTTACGCGCCTTGAATCGGAATCGGACATAAACTTCCTAAAGAACTAATTCTATTTCTTTATATATACTTTGTCATTGTAATTACTAATCCATTTTCGCACTGAAGAAGGCAAAGGTTTGCCGAAACATATTTGTATTTAGTATAAAAAGTGTTGTGTGTTTTTTAAAAATAATTACCTACATCACTTCAGAGACAATGCATGAGACTATGCAAAGGACTACCACTAAAAACAAAGCTTACCTTGGTGAATAAACTAAAGAAATGGAAACTGGTTAATAGAAAGGAGATGCTTAACGCGGGAGTGGTGCGTGCAGTGCGTGATGGAATGAGTTATATGTGTATTATGAAACGAGTGTACGCTTTGTAATGCTGGCTCATAAATCTCAAATTTCAAGACTTAAAACAACTTCCCCGGTAAAAACGGGAAAAACAATTGAAATAAACGAACGCGACTTTATTTAAGAAATAAACATGTTCTCCGTGCTTTCATAGCCTGGTGAAAACCGAGGCAAACGTTTTGGAGAATTCGAGAGCAGATCAGTTAAAACCCGAGACGCAGTCGAGGGTTTTCACCTGCTCGAGAATTCTCACAAACATTGCTGAGGTTTTCAACAGGCTGTGGAGGCACGGACAACATGTTTTATTTCTTTTATAAAATTATCATTTCATTGTTAACAAAGAGAAAGACGATATACGAAGCGCTTACTGTAAATTCTCATAACCCCGAGACAGTCAAACCACATTGCTCACGTCATTATCGTGCTTCAAAGCGCTATAAAAACACACTTGTAGACCAGTCAAAATGCACGTACTATCCAAATTATTTTATAACTACTTTAAATAAGTAATAACGAGATCCAAACAATCCTAAACTTATGAGTTGAAAAGCTACTAGCATGCCACTATTCCAGCGTGACAATGAATGATTGCATAAGAAAAAACCCTTCGCGATAAGCTCCCAAAAACAAATCATCAGGTATGCGTGTTCTTCGATTTTTCAAAGAAAAATGAATATCATTGGTTCCGACTACTCTATTATTATTATTTACACGTTTTATAGTGATAGTTTCCAGTCCCTGCTCTTGGGAGTTCGTGTGTTCCAACGTCTTTTACTTGTAGTATCGCTCAGGTGATCTTCTAAATCTTCTAAAACAAGTTTCGGCTCGTTTGAAGAGCCCTCGTCAGTTTTATAGTGATTTCTTCAAGCACTATAATACTTTGATCTAAGTGCTAAAATGGGTAACGAAAATAATTCAAGACTGTCTTACCTTTTAAGTTGTATCTCACTGTTAAAAATGATTCTAATGACGTCGCCTGGTTTGGGCGGGTAGCACCAGAAAAACGTCTGGCCAGTATATGCTCTATCGATGGTGTATGTTTGATATGCCTCAAGCGAGGTAATTGCGACAGCTTTGGGATTAAGATGAGCTTGGAAAAGAGGCGCTTTCTTAAAGTCTTTGTCCTTTGGAAAAAAACAATGACAGCAATAAAAATTCATTTCAATAAAGAGTTACAAAATAATTAAATTAAGAGTTACATCAATTAAATAAAGAGAAAGTGAATATTCTCATTTATCCACATTAAGTGAATAAATAAATAAATAAATCGATTTCTGGAATTTTGAATCTTAGTTTAGAAAGAAGACGTTTCGACCAAAAGTCTTCATCAGTGAACTTGGTCACGTGGCAGTTTGCTGTCATGTGACAACGTCGAGGAGGTTCTCGCTGTCACACACTTGGGACCGGGCCCTTTTCTTCGTTCCTCGACGTTTGTCACATGACAGCGAACTGCCACGTGACCAAATTCACTGATAAAGACCGATGGTTTTGGTCGAAACGTCTTCTTTCTAAACTAAGATTCAAAATTCCAGAAATCGATTTATTTATTTATCAATTAGATAAAGAGTGACAAAGTCTTGGAAGGCCCTATCTACCTAGAATAATGTTTAAAAAGTTGATTTTTGCTGTTGAAACTTATGTGCTTCTACGAGAGGCACTAGATGAGAAAGAGAGGAAGACTAAGTAGGTCATGGAGAGGGCAAGTGGAAGAGGAAATTAAAAAAATTGGTCTGGATGATACTTAACCAATTGTAGAATTGAACACAATTTAAACATCCTGCTGATGAACAGTAACTGTTTTGCTATTTTTTTCAGCAGCATTCTAGTTACGTCTGTTCAGATATCTATTTATGATCAAGCAAGATGGCTAGAAGGCATTGCTAGCCTGGAGATTTCAAAAATTTTTGGAAACCAGTTTTCGGTTCCGTGTATCAGATTCATGGGAAACTGTCGGAAACCACTTTTTGGTTCTGTAACCTTTGATCACGAGAGCCTATTTTTTTGTAAAGAAGACTATAAAAAAGTAGGGATGGACTTTTATAATAGATATATTTTTAGTAAGCAAACATTACGTACTTTTGGAAATTGATAGCTTAGACTAGTTACTCGCTATATATAAATAGCTATCTGAACTCCACTCTTCTGTTGGTTATATTTAATGTGTTAACACTTTGCAATAGCCATTATTGTATTTTTTACAAATTGAAACAACTGATTCTGCTCATACCACCATTGGAAACCATTTTTCGGTTCCATCATCTTGCCATCACGGAACCGATATGTAACTGGAAACAATCTTTTCCTTGAAATATCCTGGCCTGGGTTTTAAGGAAAGTTTTACTGTGGGCAATTTCTGCTTGGCACTTTGGGAGGTTGAGCTCCATCAGACACCATCATTTCTGATGATTTTTTTTTTTTTGATTCCTTTTTTTTCTCTGACATTTAAAAAGTGAATTAACTTACTTCAAGTCATCCAGTACATTGGCCCATTTAAGACATCAGTCTGTTTTTAAAAACTTTTTCTACCCAGGACATTTTTATTCCAACCCCCCTGTTATTAATTCTAGCCAAAGATTCCAAACCCCTGAGATTAAGTTTACAGTATTGCTATACTAACAGTGAGCTATTTATGGTAGACCTACAAATTGCTGAACTTGACTTAGCTAAACCCTTTACAAGCCTTGTGGGCCATAGAGCTGGTTCTTATTCTGGTTTCTGCAGAGTTTTAAAAGTTGATGAGAGTCATTAACTTTTTTAACAGTGTATGAGTAACCTTCACGATAATGTTTGCATTTTATTAAATGAATGATTTATATGTTTCTTTTATGTTTTGTTTGTACTTTTTTAGCATATTGTTTTGTAAGTGTTGTTATGGTGTTTAAAACTCATTTTTCATCTTCTTCATTTAATGTCGTTAGTTTCTCACTCTTGGAGTTGGACGTGATATGAGTCGCCTCCACTATTTTCCATTCTCTGCCATATCTTCCATGATGTTCAACTTTCTCATGTCTCCTTCCACTACCTTACTGCAGGTCTTCTTTGGCCTACCTATGGGCCTTGTACCTTCCACCTCCAGCTCCATCGCTAACCTATGTATGCTATTCTCATCCTTATGTTTTACATGACCAAACCATCTCAACCACCCCACATCCTCTTCTGACCTCTTCATTAGTAATCCTGTCCTGCTATCTTACTCTTGACATGTATCTCTGTTGCAGATTTTATTGCTGAGCGAGCTCGCCAGTTGCAACTGTTTATATCTATCTTGCTTAATCATTCAGACATTTCAAAAAGGTATCTAATTTTAGTTTTTATATTAAATGTAAGTGAAAACAAAAATTCCTGTAGGACTTGATGCATCTTCATTTTCCTTTTCAAAACTAGTTTTCTAGTTTTTCCTGAAGCAAAGAAACATCAACATGTGTCCCCAGTATGTTTTAGAATTATATCATTGCCGTAGTGAGGGGAGGGGCCAGGGGGACTGTGCTCCCCTCCCCTCAGTTTTTCCCCCAACCTTTGTGGCAACTACTGCTTCACAGAAAATCTGAGAAAAACCGCAAATATTTTACTAGTTTTAGACACTCTGATTCTGTTTTAGATGGTGTTTAAAGTCCAGGAAATACGTTTTCAGACAAACTAATTTTCAATATTTCACATGGGAGCATGCCCTGGATCCCTCAGAAGGCTGGCACTTGCCTTGCTCAGTTGTACCTTCCCTCTCCCAGTTTTCTAAGGCTTAATTGCTACGGCTTAGTAAATGGATGAAAATTGTTTGCTTCATAAACAGCCGTGTTACTTGTTTGATATCATTTAAAACATTCTTACTGTTAAAGTAAGCTGTAAGTAGTTTAAGAAGGCTGGTGGCAATTTGAGCATTAGCCATTCGTCTGAACTACTCAACTGCTCTCCTCAAAATACTTATTTCTTGCGGTATCTCAACATTTAAACTGTTTTATGTCTAAGGAAAGCGCAATGCTTGTGGAATGTCAAGTATAGATAGCACAAAAGTGCTAGTAGGTAACTTGAAGCTACTATATTTGGCACTATGGCCACGTTGGTAATGGGCTTTACCCCTTTAAACTACCATAAAAAGAGATAGTGATCTTGAATGCTAGCAGCCATGAGGAGGGGAGCTATATGTGGTGCATTATTTTATGGTTAGCATGGTTGGTTAGTTCTTAGCCTATTAACCACAAGGCGCGCCAAGATTGAACCTTGGTTTTTCGAGTTTTGAGAATTCCTTTGACCTTCTTTTCCACCAAAGCTGACTCAGCTTTCCATCTTTTAATAACGAGGTTGGAAAGCAGAGTATCAACGTTTGGTGAGAGCTAACCATGGATTAGTGTCCCGTCAAGAGGATGTCAACTTTATAAGTTGATTATAAAAAACTTTGCTTCAATGGAAAAAATTTCTATGATGGATAAAGATTTTCAATTAAAATGGAAACCTCTGTTTCCCTTTCTCTCCAAGTTTCCGTAACATCCCTCGTAATCATTATCATTCAATGAATCCTCCGTATACAGGCCAGTTGCCTTTAAGTCGAAGACTGGAACATCGCTCCAGAGTCGCATCTCCGATCTTAAAAAAAAATACACTAACGCCACTACTAATATTAATAGAAATAAAACTACCATTAAGAACAGAAACAAAATAATCTAAAAAATCTTATAAGTTTGCATCTGTGTACACCTTTTATTTAATGTTTTCTGCTTTTTAATTCTTTTCTTTTCCTTTCTGTTTTTCCGTCACCGTAATCATATGATTTGATGTAATGTAAAAAAAAACTTTATAAGTTGATAATGTTAATTTTTGTCAGTAACTATATTTATGGATATTTTTTGAAAAAAAAAGAAATTGAAATTAAAAAAACACTCGCGCTCATCACCGCCTCAAAGTACAGAGGCAGCGCAGCTCAACGAGGTCGGACCGAAAGCATATATAGGCGCCCCTGGCTACCGCTATGCGGACCACGCATGACCTCGGAGCACAGCGTTAAGGAGAGAGGAAAAACGGAGTACCCGGAAAAAAACCCTCGGAGTCAGATAGAAATGGACAAATCTCCGCCCACATGCGGACCCCGGGAGTCGATCCCAGGTCGTAGCACTTCCCATACATCTTTGATTACTACTAGTTGTTAAATAATAGTTTCAAAATAGGCCCTCATTTTGTTGAAGCAGTGAAACCAGAGGTGCATGTAAAATGGTATGATTTCAAACGTCTGTATATTGAGGAGGCTGAAGTAATTCCTTACAAAGCAAGAAAAATATGTTCTGCAGGCGGAAGAACGAAAGAGAAATAGTCTAGTATGTTTAATCACTTTTGATCGATCAAAACACATTTTAGGTTTCCATAGAAACTAGCTTTTAAGAAAGGGGGTAGTACCATTGTCATGGAAACAAAAAATGTATATAGAGGAATTGTTTGTGCGGGTCGAGTGATTGAGCCTCAGTATGACTCTTAAAACATTCTGAAAATTTCCAAAATCTTAGCCGTGTGATTCTTATAAACTGGATTCTTATTAAAAAATTTGTTATAATAATGATAATAGTAATATTAATAATTACCTGATTGCATGTACTAGTCTAAAGAGCTGCTATTCTTTTGTTATGGTTAAAATCCCTCTTCCAAGTTACGAAGCTCAATGTTACTAGTCAAACTTATTGGCCTTCGACTCAATGGGAATCTATTCTGTGTGTTGGAGATGTAGTGCGTTAACAATCTATAATATAATTTACTAATATAAGCTTGTTGCCATTCATAGGTTTAGTATTCTTGGTCTGAATTGGATTTATTCTAGGCTTGGAGCATGGGCTCAATCTCAGAACGTCACTTTCCTAAACCTATTACGTTTGTGCAAAATGCAGCTTTAAGATGTCGAAACAAAAACTTATAATAAATCTGAATGTGACATTGGCACTCTTTTTGAGCGTTTGAACTTTGGGCTTTACTGGGGGTAAAAAGTTTGAAGCGAAACTTACAAACATTTTTTTGTTTTTCTAGAGTTTATTTCTTTTCTCATTTTTTAAAAATTTTTAACTCCCATTGTGCAGGCAGCTTATTTGTTGAGTGGTTTGACCAGCGGACTTGCTTTCAGTAATAGCAACACCGATCAGCACCATCAGGGAACAAAAACTCAGGTATTGCAACATAGTATGTATAGAAAGTTCTGAGTATATATATCTATCTATCTATCTATCTATCTATCTAT
>JANCMA020116117.1:0-14674 GCA_024336925.2 Zoanthus solanderi
ATAGATAGATAGATAGATAGATAGATAGATAGATAGATAGATAGATAGATAGATAGATAGATAGATAGATAGATGATATTATACGGTGGCACGAACATATGAAGTTTATCTTCGAGTGGAAAAAATATTTCACGAGTGAGCACCGCGATCGAGTGAATTTTTTTTTCCACAAGAAGACAAACTTCATATCTTTAAGCCAACGTGTAATATTCTTTTTATTACATAGATTTGAGTGTTTCGAAAATTTAAAAAAATGGATGAAAAACAAAGGAATGACGTCAGTGATATCTTCACTAGTGAAGATATGGAAAATATCTCACTCGTATCCCAGATGTAGTTTCGTATGGAAAATACAAGTTGTCTATTTTTCGGTAAAACACTCATATCTATGTAATAAATATATATACCTTTGTAATTTCGCATATCATTTACTCTACGTATAGTTTATCTCCCAAACATGTTAGTAGTAACCATCAGTATTTGTAACTATGTACGAATTGGATTTTGTAGACACATCTAAACTTTCACTCCTAATTTTAATTTATTCGTTGAACGTTTTTGATAAACTTTACTCAAATCTTGGAAAACTAAAACCCTCTGTGGAAAATATAACAAAGTGTAGCGTAAACTCATAAGTACCAAGATAGTCTTAAGGTACTTTCAAAGTGTTTAACATGACTATTTTGACTTATTTGCAGATCGCAAAGCTAGTGTTGTGTTTGCAAACACACTTAACAAGTTGATGGAAAGTATTGCTCGACTTGTGGATGAGCATCAGCCCACTGTAGAGACATATTATGGTAAAATCCATGAAAGTGTATAAATAATCACTTTGATCACTTATTATAACATGCTTTTTTCACGGTTTACTTGAAAGTTATGTGTTCTCATTCTGTGGTTCGATTCCCGATGTTAATCTCTATAGTTTGATTTGTATTCTAATACCAAAGTGATGCTTTCCTAAGCTTTATATAGTTTAAATTGTTATGTAATTTTATTGAGACACAACAGGTTTTTGTTGTCTTAAATTTTTAAGTTTTATAATGTTTTAAAAGTGTTTTATTCATTCCTTAGTTTCGTGTTTATTAAAATTATTTGTATTTTATTAATTTTAAGAAATGCCTTGTTAGTAATACTAATCTCTAATTTGCACCCAGGTCACGGCAAATTACATATTATTTTAGAAGCTCTGCAGGTAATGTTAGCTTTCATCAAAGTTCATTTAAAAATTCGGCTGTATAGCCTTATATTAATAGAGACTGTCAAAACTTTTGCATAAATTGTTAAAAGTCCAAAAAAAACTGACACCTCTCAAGCCCCAAAAACAATTATCTCAATATAATAGTTTGATAGAGCACTGCAGTGGATTCTCAGAGGTCACAGGTCAAATATCTCAATTTCGCTGAAATTCTATAACTTGCTCTCAACATACGTATCTTCGTAGTTCGTTTGCATAGTATTGAAGTAAATATATCAGTTGTGGGTCTGGTAAAAATGCTCTTCTATTCTTCTAAATAATTATGATGGTAAAAATAAAACTTCAGATACGATTTATTTTGTGGTGCAACATGCGTTTAAAGTTTTGAAAAATTGCTTTCGGTTTTACCGTGACCGATTTTTTCTTTGTGCCATTTATCCCTTGTGCTCTGAATCCAGCACCGCCATCTTTTCTTTTCTTTTGGTCGAGGATCATCATAAAAAAAGAATTGTGTAAATTGACAATTTAAATCCCTTCTATTTATTTTTTACATTGCTGCAACCACCTACAACACACCTCGCTACTATATTTTACAAGTAAATGTAACATATATTTATATAGAACAACAACTTTTACCTGGAATATGGACTGAATGCGCAGATGTGAAACTACTACCTCAGAAACATCTAGTAGAAAACCTTCAGAAAGATCTGCGTCCTATCTCACTGACACCATGCTTTTCCAAAGTTGCCAAGAATGTGATTTTGTGAAGCCGGCTGCAATGAATGTCCTTGATATTAACCAGTACGGTGCAGTCCCGAAATCTTCTACAGCCATTGTTTTGCTGAATATGATACACAATTGGACAATTAGTACTAATGGACACGGATCTACTGTCAGGACTATCCTATTCGACGGTCGAAAAGCATTCGATCTTATTGACCACAGACTAGTCGCTAATAAACCATGCAATTTAGAAATCTCCAGGATTTTGACTTCCTCAGTAACCGTTTCCAAAGAACCAAGCTAGCAAATAATTGTTAAGAGAGTGGGGCTCTGTTCCTTCGGGAGTCCCCAAGGGACAAGGTTAGGGCCTTGGTTGTTCATTATGATCAACAACCTAATACTCAGCGGAGCCTGTATGTAGAAGTATGTGGACGATACGACTACATCAGAAGTCTTTCCAAAAGGTGGAAAACCAGTGCGCAACTTATTGCCGACAAAGTATAGCTAGTTGATCACATTTCAACAGAGTCCAGCTAAATTCAGAAAAATACAAACAATTGAAAATTTCATTTGCGAAAAAGAAACATGCAGGTATCTGAACCAGTTAACGGAGGTGGTAAAGAACTTGAGTGCAAAGTTATTGGGAGTAACCATTTCAAGCGACTTATCTTGGAACAAGCATACCAAAGACGTCATTAAAAAGCATCAAAGAGGTAATACTTTTTAGTCCAAGTAAAAAAGCCCCAGGTACCTTGTAAAGATCTGTACTGGTCTATGTCGTACCTGTGTTCCGCTACTCGTTACCAAAGTACTTAAAACAAGAATTGGAACGCATTAAGAAAAGGACGCTTGCAATTATGAATGTAAAGTCTTAGTTAGAACAAGGCACTTACACATATGAATTTAGTTTTGCTTACTGGACACCATCGTAGCTTATGTTATACTTTTAAATAACATTCTCAAAAATAAGAATTATAGACTGCACCATTTACTACCACCATTACAGAAAAATAATAGATACGGGTTGATTCGCAAACCAATGCAAATTCCTATGAAGGCACCCTATGAAACTCAAATGATGCCTGGAAGTTTTCAAAGATTGAAGGTTTCGAGCTGTTTTTATAGCTGTCAAGGGGAGTTTATTATGTATGTACTATTATTTTACAATACTGAATGATATGTGGTAATTAAGAAGGATTCCAGAAAGTATTTTATTCCTCAAAAACATTCTCAGTAGTTGCTTGAAGTCTTTTAACATGAGGTCTCTTATGGTGTCAGCTTTCCATCTACTCTTTTTATAACAATTTTTTTTTCATCAGACTAGCTACTGGTCTTAGCTAGGCATTCAGTAGCCCGGGCAATCGCACCACTGTGCGTCTTGTCTTTTCTAGAAACAGGACATTAACTCGAACTGATAAATTCTGCTTTTGACGTCACGGACCAAAAACAAAATGAGAGTAACCAGTCGAATTACAGCATTAAGAAAAATCGTAATCGATTTTGTTTTGCCGTCACTATTAGAAGGATAAGGCCATTTTATTTACTAAAAACCCCACAACTGATATATAGACTTTTAACTGGTGTCACAGAGGTCAGGAATTATTTATTCTGCTGATTTTTGTCGTTTCAATTAAAGTTGAAATACATCAATTTATTCTTTTTCGATTTTAACGATTTTTACTTTTTCAGTTGGAGTGTGACAATCAGTCCTTGCAAATTGCGGAGGAATTCCTGAAGAAGAGGGAATTTACGGAAAAGGTCTCTATTTTATAAATAGATCAGTGATATCAAGTTACTATTAGAGATATACTAACTGTAATATTATTATTATTTTGCTATTGTTACATCACACGGTTCAAATTTTGTTTTAAATAGAAGCTGGGTTTTTAAATGCAATTAAAAGAATGAAAAACATTTTTTGCTGTTCTGAGGTATGGCATTTAAACTAAATTGTGTAAAAAATGTGTATGTTTCGACCGCTAGCCCTTCAGTACTAGTTGGTCTGACAAATAATGCAAAGATCAACAATCTTTCTCCTTGTTTTTTGGTTTAGCTCAAAGCAATCAAGAAGAGTCAATCACTGAAAAGCTCCGCTAATCTAGAACGGTTAGTATGACTTTACTTCTTACTTTAAGAAATGCTTTTATTTTTTATTTATTATTTATTGCGAAGAAATATGTCATTTTTAGGAAGTGTTAATTGCGTGATATTACATCATTACAGCTATGATCCAAGAGGGCTTGATGTGCTACTTGGTGAGGTTGTTGTTATGAACGCTAGGACAGAGCTTTACATGAAATTTCTCGAGAACAGAATAAAGGTTTGTCTGTCCGTTTCTTTCTCTCATTCCTTTCTTGCTTTCTCCTTTCGTCTCTTTTTCTCGTTCGTTTCTCCTTTCTTTTTGTTTGAACTTTCATTAAAAATTACATGGAAATTAAATAGCCTTCAGAAAAAAGCAGTGCCGCGGTAACGCGTAACGGAGTCTAGGCTAGCCTCTAAAGTTATCACAACCTACCACCTACCATTCGTTCAGCGACTTCGTAAATGCAGCCATGTCTTATCCGTGGCACTTGGTGGTGACAAGTCCCATGCAGTCAACTTTGATTAAATCACTGAGAAAAAGTAGGCGTTCAATTCAACAGCTGGAAGTTCCATCCATCAATACGGCCATTTCTCAACAGAAAACAGCTGCATTCAACCACATGTTTTCTTCATGTCAATTGAAAATATCAACATCATAACTTACCAGCCATGAACGTGTAATCCAGGAAACAAAATTTTTGTGTCTTTTTCTTTTTGAAAAGAAAACCTCACTTTTCAAAGATGTTGTAAATTTTGTTCACTCAGTTGTTTTCTTTGTTGTTGAGAAACGTTTGTACTTGTTTGATTGTTTAACGCGGTTCGATTTGAACAGTCAGATGAGATTTGGTTTGTACAAGCTTTTTGATTGGCCGTTTCGCTTGATTTACGAAATTCTGGAGAACTGAAGTTTCGATCGAATTTAAAACAAATTGCTTGCATTAGTTTTGGTGTTTATTTGGCTCGGGATTTACAAACTTTTCTCGTGTTCTTCCAACATCCCGCGTGGTATATTATGCTGGTAAACTTATAGAAAATTATGTTTTATTGCTTAATTAAGCAAAGCCTACTGAGCTATTTTACATACACTGCGTCCGTCTTTGAAACTTTGCACTACCCTTGAATCCCTAGTTATTCAATATACAGTACCAAATTTCCATTTTTTTGTTAGTTCCATTTTCCAATAGTTCTAGGTGTTTTTTTTTTATTTGCTTTTTTTTTTGTCCTAAAATGTTGTCGTTCGTTGTCTTTTTAAATTTTCCCCGGAATCTTTTGTCGTTTTGTGTAACTTTGCATTAGTTTGAGCGGTATTCATGCAATGCCAGGCAATCACGATTTAAAGTACTGAGGTTTACAGCTCCCAAAATTTTTATTTTCTTTTATTGTGTTGTAGAATGACATGGAAAATGTGGCAAAGGAAGAGAGACCTAAAGGTGAAACTGCCAAATATTGAGCAGATAACGCAGAGGCTATCTTAGTAGAAGCTTAGAAGAAGAGAAACGCACACTCTAGGATCGGAATACTTAAAAAGTTTCACCACACAAGATACAATAAAAGATATAATCAATATCTATTAAGTTTATGATCAATAACTTAAGGGGTTAATTGTTGATGACGATCACTGTTTCTTAGTGCTTCTGAATAACGTACTACATTATGTTTCAGACTTATCGATTATACTGGACAAACTGATATCGAACAGTGGATTGTGCAGAAAGATGCAGGTATTTGGAGAATTTGTCTCATTTTGAATCCTGATTTTCTTTCAAGGCGGAAAGTATGATTTCGAATAATTTTGATTTTGCACAAAAACAACTATCAGGAAGATTTGGTACATGTACTAACACACTTTTCTCATCCCGGCATATTAACTTCCATATAAACTTTGTCCTACCTGAGTTGTATTAAAAACCTTGTCTTGATATGGCTGGATAAGCTGAGAGTTGTTCTAGTGTCAGTTGATAAGGAGCAATAATTGGTATTATCATTCGATGGAAATTTTCTTTCTTTCTCATTGGCGCAAGGTGCACCACGTGACCTACAAATAACTGTCTACAAATATAACTCTGCTCATGCGCATAACCGTCTGGCGGAGTTTAGCTGCAAATATGACAATACTAATGTGTAGTTTCGACCTCCTCTAGCAAAAAATGGTTCGTTTTCAAGAGTTTACAGAGGCAGATTTAAGCAGTTTTTAGATAACAAAAACAGTAAGTTTTTTTGTAAAGTTACAAAGTAAATTTTTTGAATCGATAATCTGCTTTTGAGATTAAAAGTGGCAGCGCCGCGTTGTTTTCTCGATGGATTTGAAAACTGAAAACTGAAAGGCGACTTGACTTATTTTACGAGGCAGTGCGCATTTACCTATTAAAAGCTAACGCCTCCCACACAAAAATCCAGTGATCTAATGATCAGGGTCCGACAAATACTAGGCCCGGACGCCCGGGACAAGTTGAAAAATATGCTGGACAAGTGTTAGAAGCCCGCCGGGCTATTGTGCAGCAAATAGCAGGGTTAAATTTTAAAGAAAATTCCTTGTTGTACATACATAGTGCAACCGACAATTGTTTTTTAGTCGTTCCTCAAAGGTTGAGGTCGTCATAAAAAAAATGAGTACCGTGTTTAGAAAAACCATTTGAATGTATTAAAATTAATTTTTTTGCTGAAAACAGTTTAGACAGTTCGTCTCCCTTGTGATAGAAAACCGAAGACATCTACCAGCACCTGAGTTGTTGCGTTTTCTGACCAACGTGATGAATACAATGTTTTAGCTGAACCACGATGTCAACATTTTGTTGCAAATAAAGACAGTTGCGATGTTGCTGTTACCTACAAGCTAATCTGGTATTTAACCTGGAAGCAATCCTCTGTTACTGTAGGTGAAACTCATACAAGAATAATAAATAAAAGAAATTTCAAGTTCTATGGCTTAACTTTATTTTACGAACGTTATTTATATCAACTCTTTGTATTTGAAATATCTTGATTTGTAATGGTTCTTTTAATTTTTTTCTAGAACTCGATTTTGCAGAAGTTTAGCCACTAATATTTAACCATTGTGAACTGATATGGGACAAGCAGCTCATTCTGCTGGGAAAGTGATTTTTAAATATCACTTGCCCAGGGACAAGTTTTGTCAGAAATATTGTCGGACCCTGATGATAAAACAATTATTGGACTAGGTTGAGCAAAATATCGAGATTTGTCATTGTCTCGCAAATTATCTGCCTCAGCCTTTGGCTTCGGCAAATGATGAATCTGCTCGCCACTGACAAATCACGATATTTTGCTCAACCTAGTCCAATAATTGTTTAATATCAACACGGGAAGAGAAGTAAATACCGTGTTTTCATATAACTTTATTTTTAGGAACTCATCGGAAACTATATTTACCTGGAGGAATATTTTATGAGAGAGACAGTTTTGAAGGTAAGGCTTCGAGATTGAGGGGTTTTAAGAGTTTCACTACACCAGATTTAAAGATATTTGTTTTTAGTTCTATATAGACTAAAACAAAAATTATTTATATCGCATATCTTCAAATAAGCTATCCGTATATTTAAAAGTTCTTTTTATTGCGATCATTTGTTCGGTAAAGAGTTACTGGTTCTTGTTGAAGGTTGTTATAAAATTACTTTTGTACTTTTCAGGCCGTTAGTATGGACTACTGTGAGGGGGGAGAGGAGAATGAAGCAGTTACCTCCAGTATGGTGGACGATGTTTTCTTCATTATTCAGAAGTCGGTTAAGCGAGCGCTGTCCAGCTCCAGTGTAGATGGTGTTTGTGCAATGCTTAATCACGCCAGGTACAATGATTATCCTCCTTATCATATGGCTGAGTGATTTTGCTCCCTCAGATTGATCAATTCATATTCAATTGTAAATTACGGTATGCATCCCGTAAACTGGTTGAGAAAAATATTCAGCATAATGTTTAAATGGTAAATAACGATTGCAATGAAGAAGATCGATGAGTTTGTTTTAAACTAAAATTCAAGAGGCGCAATCACGGAAGGAACTTTTGATGTTATCAACATACCTAGCCAGGAACTTGGCAACGTTTTCGGTCTCTTTCGCTAAATATGTAACATGGTGATGAAGACGAATCTTACAAACTGATTTATTTTCAGAAAAAGATCAACGATTTATCAAAATCCAAACTGATTTGCCAAAATATATTTACAGTTTAACTGCGTACAAGTCAATTTCAATTTTACATCACCCACCGCATTGATATGGGGCAGTAATTTTTCAGTGGCGAACCTCAGTCAACTTAAATTAATTAATCAACTGTGGAGTTGACAAACTGTTATAGGTCAAAGCCCTCAACTATTTGCTGAAGAACCAATCAGTACATAAGTTATAAACTTGCATTCCGTTGGCGTTAATGTTGATTGTTCAAAGCGCCACAAAATCAATAAATGAACTCTGCCTGGATGAAAACAACGGCCACGAACTATTTAACATTTTTATCAGGGAAGGTTTGCGTGTCATGGCTGCTTAAAAAATAAAATTGTTGTGAACATTGCATTTGAAAATCTTTGAATGAAATGCATTTAACTTTGAGCTGTTGCTTCGATTGCAGCTGAGAAAAACTTGTAAAAGTACTTTTGTTTATATACTAGCTAATTAAATTTTCTTGCTACTTGACAACCGTTTGGTCCGTTCCCAGAATGTTCTTAATTAACAAAAGCCATATAATAAATATTTTATTAATCTGGCGTTACATCTGGATTACTGATCAGCGTACTTGGCGTGAAGTATTTACCCCTAATTAATAAGCAACCTTCGTTCACTGTAAAAAAGCCGCGCACGCAATTGGTCAAAATCAGTCACGTGATTTCGGTTTATCTGTCACTAACAGGGATTTCGGCGCACGTCCAGTAATTTTCCCGCCTTTTAAACAAGTATGAAGCATGGGTTTTTTGTGAAGCAGTTTTGGCGACATTTTTGATCGGGTTTTCTGTTTAATTTTTAAAATGGAATTCAACACTTTGCCAGATTTACTGAATACCGGATTTACAATCATTGAAATTGGTTTGTTTTATGATGGTGAAAACATCCGGGAACGAAAATATGCAGATTCTTGACTTTTTTTTGACAAGATCTTTTCTAGATGGCGATTTTTGGTTTTGGTCGATATTTAATCAGGGACGACGAAATGTGAAAACTTTTCAAATAGTGGATGACTTGAACATTGAACTTAATTCCCAAAGGACATGCTGATAAATTCTAAAGCAAGGTATTTGCTAAGTTTCTTTTACGATTTAATTTCACCTTTTGACAACTTTCAGTGAATACTTCGCTACTTGCTCCTGAAAATTATATTGTTCACATTAATTTTTAAAAATTCTCTGCAAATACTGGTTGAGGTCTTCTAATCTTCCTTAGGAAAAAAAATTAAAAGATTAAACAAGTTAATTTGCTCCTGAAAATTATCCTCGTCGCGTTAATTTTTAAAAGTTCTATTTTTTTAATCTTTTTTAATGTACAGCTTTTTGTCATTTCTAATTTATTCTATTTGAACTTACGCCATTTTAATTATGTACTTGTTTAATTTCTAGATTGTTTTTTCAAGTTCGTTAAGTCATGTATCGCGCCTTATAATGTAGCGAACATAGATTGCATGTTAAGAGTTAGTTACTTTCAGTTCGTGGTTTGTTTCCAATACACCCACTTGCTTGCAACACAATGAACTCAACATTGTTAGTTATGAACTCGGCTTTCACCTCGTTTATTATTCAAATTTATCATTCATTGTGTCGCCAGCGCGTGGCTGTATTTGTATACAAACCACTTAAACCCAGTATCTAAGCCTTAATTAAGCGAGTGGGAGGCCCGTAGGTAAGATACGGATTCGACTGTTTTCCTCTTGGCCTTCATGCTTTGCGCTTTGGCCGTAAGAATGGAAAAAAACTCGGGTCCGTAACTTATAAGATGCAATTATTTTACACCAGGTATACTGATAATCCATAACTTACGCCAGGCAAGCAAACATTCCTTGTTATGTCACACTATTAGACTGATGATCTTTCTGTTTAACGCTAGCTAGATTGATATATCCTTTTTACAATCTGTGACTGATTATTTCCCGTCCTTCAAGCCGGGAAAAACCTTCATTCACAGTTTTACTACACTTCATACATTCTTTTCATCTAGGTAAGTTTTTTAAAATACATTAATGATTATCATTTGTCAGCAGTATGATTATAAAATTCTAAACTGATATTGTCATCAGCATTTAACAGTAGCTTTAGGTCTTAGATTACCAATATTATTCTGAGCATATTGACGAAAAACGGAAACGTAGATTTTTAAAAACATTAATTTAAATCATTTTATGTGTTGATTTTAGTGCTGTTTTATCATCGGAATACAGAGACGTATTGAGTGGCAAGTTAAAGGCGGGTTTTCCTTCTGGCAGGTAATAGTTGTGAGTGGTTGGAGTTGTTACAAATTATTAGCTTCAAGTTTGCATTATGTATGATTACAGGTGGCGGGTCTGGAGACATTGCATTGTCACATCGCATTGTTTTATCTGCGAATAAGGCAATTTACTGTAGAATAATTGTTTCATAACGGGTTTAACTGTGCGAGTACCAGGTGGTAACCTGAATGGAATGTTTTTCCATCCAGAAGTGTCAAAAACTCTGATATGATTATCACAACATGAAACTAAAATAACGCTTCCAACATGACCCAGTTATGCTCTGGAAAGTTATTTTTTTAAACGTATGTTATATTTCATTACCTGTTTACGCCTTCAATATTTACCCATAAGAGAATACGTTATTATTGGGCTATTGGAATACGTTATTATTGGGCTCAAAACTGAAATCGGCAGTTTCGTAAGCTTCCATGCGCCAATTCATTTAAAATTCAAATACAAATCTACACATATTACTATCACGTTAGTTTTCTTTTTCTTTTTTTCAGTCTGTACCATATCGTTTACAAAATTATCAGTGCTGTTTAAGTCCTTAAATGTAAAAACTGTTAAATTCTATCTACAAATAATTTGATATGATTAATATGCCTTGTATTTCTTTATTTTAGCTAGAAACGTATATCAACTGTAACCACTGACCTGTCTCGATTAGTTCTGTACTATTTGCAGGCCAGTGGTGTATCTCAATCATGTAAAATAATATTTACGAAGTCGAAATAAAAATTGAATTGAATTACTTGTTTCTGAAAATCAAAATCGAAATTAAGATTTTTAATGCGCCTTCATGTAAATAACTTATTAAAATTTTTTTTTTTTTTTAAAAAGATAGCTTTGCCTTTAATCTTCAACCCTGGCTTTGTTCAATTCGGAACGCATCTGACTAAGGTATCACCCAGACTGCTATAGAGTTTTTTATATCATTAGCTAGTTTTTTTATTTTTATATTCATATTATTTTTATTAGTGTTGTTATAGATATAGAACTAATATTTGTACGTCTAGCTGTTGATCTGTCTTGTTGTTTTACTGTCCTTCTTTGTAGCTTGACAAGAAAACGTTAATGGCGTCAGATCAGGTTTTCATTGAGTATTCTGTTCATAAATGGGAGAATCAAATTCGACGTTTGTAACTCGAGTAACACTGCTTTCACCTTTTCGCTGTCGGCTAAGTAATGGAACTGCCAATTTTGAATAATGTGTTTGTGTTGGCGACATAGTCAAAACATGCTTAGTTGAAGCGCTGCTTTCTTTTCTTGAAGACACAGCTTCATAACTTCTTCTCCTGGAAAATCCCTCGCTCAGATGCTGGAAGAGACGAGTTGAAGCAAGTGTTGTCTCAAATTCTTTGTGACCGAGTGATTCTGGTGTTGCGTTTAGAGTCTCTTGTTGTCGCTCAGATTTTTGACAACTACTAAGACTCTGCTTACAATGTAAACTTCTAAGTTCCAACTCTTTAAGGTTTGGAAGGTTTGGTTTTCCTTTCTCTTTCCTTGGCGGTGTCGGGCTAAAGAGTTTACTTCGATCTGGATATTTTTCTTTGTCAAGTTGTGCACTGTCCTCGTATATTGAGATAAGCTTGTAGTTTGCTCCTGGTCTTGGCATTGATCGAAGAGAAAATGGTGTGGAGAAGCGGCGCAAATGCAGCACGTTTTTTACTTTATTAGTAACAATTTGTCCGGAGTGGGATAACTTCTCATGTTCAGCGGTTTTCGTTAAAGTTCTTAATTCGCTTTTCAGTTTAGGTTTCGCGTTTTTCTTCGCATTTTCCTTGATAATGAATTGAGTTGTTTCCTTCATAGAGCGAACAGTGCCAACTGTGTTTGAGTTCGCAGCTACTTGTGTTGAACAATCAGTTTTGGATTGATTCTCATTCAAGCGCCAAGACTTTCTGTTATCATTTTCAGTTTTCCATTGGCTTAACTGTTGACTCGTGTTTGTCTTTGCAAGGGCGATGTTATTTAGAAACTTTGGAGTTTTTTGTGTGAAAAAATCAAGTTCCGCTGTTTCTGGTTTCTCTTTTTGTTTTCCGTCAAACGATGCGCTCAACTTTTCGGATTTCTCCTCTGTTTTCATTTCATTTCTTAAATAAGGATTTCCCATCTTCCTGTCTTTTGATAAAATGTCCCATTCTGTTGCCGTTGGCTGCAGTTTTGAGTCATTAAGATTAAGTTCCCTTGTGCCATGTGAATTGTCCTTGATTTTATCAAACGCAACGCCAAGCTTTTCCGCTCTACACCAAAGAACTTCATCTACATTTTGTCCACTCCTTTGTTTGCGGAGATTTTCTTGAACGTTGTGCTCGAAATTGGTATTCAGTAATTCTGAAAGACCAATATCGAGGTCTTCAACCGACAGCGAATATTTTTGCATCTTGTAAGTGTTTTACACGGATTTAAATTTAAAAGTAAGTTATATCTGTACACGCCATTTATATAAATGGCTCCAACTGAGCAGGTGTAATGGATGAAAAATTAGTCTATTTTCGTAGACAATATGATCGCCGAAACACTAGATAGAGTTTTACTAGATAGGGTCTATTGATAGTAATAAAAGAACAGCGCTTATTCTAAGTAGCATATCGTCTGCGTCATTGGATTAAAAGTGGCAATTCGCATTTGCTAAATGGCGTCCAACGTGGTTTCTGACATGTAATGCTAAACGACAATAATTTCTTAGTAGTAAAAACAACGTTTGTTAGTTGTTTGTGTTCTGGAGTTTCCGAGTTACTTAAAACCTCACAAAAGATGAAGAAAGACTTCTAAATAAATTTGAATTGCAAATTCATAATCGCGAGACGAAACTTTTCATTTTAGGTTAACGACAAATAATAAAAAAATTGCAATTAAACACATTCGAACACAGCGCAGCCGCTGTAAAGTTTCACTCGATTAAAATTTTGAATTACTGTGAAAATGAAAAGATAAAACAAATATATTATTAAAAGCCATATTATCTTTTGTTAACTATATCTAATAAAAAAATTAGGTTCTATTTTGTTGTTTTTAAATATCTAGTTGATACTGAAAATTTTTTTAGAAGAAAAAAATGCGTCCTATCGTTTGCAAATTGTATTTGTTAACACAAAAATCTAGTTTCAAATTCACTCACTTGTTTACGTATATTGTTAGATTTACAAAAAAATTGAGACTTAATAAAATGCGTGGTTGAGAAAGAATATAGTTTAGTTGTGCTGTGACAACAGTTGACATTTATTCAGAAAGAAAAATCTTTTGATTGAAATGAAACAGATACCGACGGAAATATCTACTGAATTGATGACGATGTTACGACCTCTCGTTTACTTCAGGATGTTAGCAGAAGTTTAAACATGGTCGCAAATATCTTGTTTTCTTTGCAATATTATCATCAAGGTCTCATAATTCTGTCGTCTTATCGTATACACTTAAAACTTTGCTATGATTCAGAATTACCAAAGTTGGAAGTTTTGCCCATAACACTAGCCCTAAATATACTGAAGTGAATGAATCAGTATACCATAATATATATGATTGTTTGGAAACACAGTATCTTAAATTCGCCGGTTACCCTAAGGCTATATTTTGTAGGTATTCTTGTAAATAGCTTACTATATTTTATGGACCGATAGATTATGTTTCACACGGTCACACGGTGTGTATTATGTTCATATTCGTCACTAAAATACACAAATACAATATATAAAATAATATTTATAGTAGAATGGTAGGAAAAATCAAAAACAAAAAAACAAAGTAAAGAAATCGTCGGTAACAGGAAGCAAAAACAGGAAAAAGTCCCAACTACTCTCTTTAGTGTCATGAAACGGATCAAAATATGACGAAAAAGTAGGAAATATACTATACGGTTCCAGTCAATTCGTTTACTATGGCGACAAAAAAAGGACACAAAAAGCTCCTTTAGAGAACCGAATTTTTAGTTTTGGCTTAACAATATCGAAGTTCTTTAAGTTCCGAGTAAAATTGTTCCATATATTTAATTACTTGTAGAAAATTGGAACATCTAAAATAATTCTGTTCTGATATCAATAATATTCTAGTTGTGTTCGATATCCAAGGTAATTGTTTTTATAATAGATAAATATTATTATTAAAATCAAGAGGTTTTCGATCTACTTGATTATTTTCAGTGTGATTCTGTTCATAATTCAACTACCGTATTTACCCGTGTATAAGCCGCATCCGTAGATAAGCCGCACCCCGAGTTTGGGAGAAGATTTTTAGGAAAAA
>JANCMA020116224.1:0-14671 GCA_024336925.2 Zoanthus solanderi
AAATTGTAAAAAATATATTGATTAAACATTTAATTGTAAGTATTGAAACTTATTTCAATTTATTGAGATATTTAAGATTTTGAATCACAGATTTATTCTAAAAGGCGTTCAATGAACAAATCGATTATGAGGAGTCGTTATTTTATGTGGTTGAAAATGTTCAACTCAAATGTTCTTTAGAAACTGAGTTAATCTCAAGGTTTGATTTCTCGAATAACTTTTTCCTGATCAGATACGACCTAGAAGCAGTCCAAGACACAGGTTTGCAGTTAGTCGAATGCTGTGACGGGAATCCGGCTGTTTTTGCAGCAGTGAACGACAAAGTGTCTACCCTGAAGGTTCCTTTGGAGAAAGTAGCTAGTCAGATTGAACAGAGGCAGGCGAAATTACAGGAGGCCATTCTACAGTCTCAAGAATTCCAGGATACTTTAAATGTGTTCACTGATAAGCTCGGTGAACTTGAGGACAACATGACGAAAATGTTGCCAGTGTCTTCTGTTTACGACGTGGTACGGGAACAGAACAAAGTGCTAGAATGTGCTTCTGATGATGTTCACCAACTTGAACCTCTTTTTGAGAAAATTACAAAGTCTGCAAGTGAAACTCTGACAACGCTTGAATCTGGAAATGAGCGTGACGAACTGCAAGCTCAAATTGACGACCTTACTTCACGCTGGGATGAGATAAATAAGAAGATCTCCGACCGCAAAGAGAAACTAGATCAAGTCACTCCAGTTGCAAAGAAGTACGCAGAAGCAGTGAGGTCACTAGAGCCTTGGATTTCTGTCACGGAGGAGAAACTAGCGTCTTTAGATCCAATATCTTGCGATGAGAAGACTTTCTCTCGAGAAGAGAAAATAATTGAAGCATTGAATACTGGAATCACTGAACATCAACCAGATAAAGAAGGTTTGAACGAATGCTCACAGACTTTGTCAGAACTTGCTGAGGACGCGCAAGTCACACAAGCTGAAGCAAAAGATCTAAACAAACGTTGGAATACGCTGACCGCGGACGTGACTGCCCGAGAAAAAGAGCTTGAAAACGTTAGGAATGAGGTGAAAGAGCTGCACGTCATTTTGGAGCCCATTGAGGAATCATTGGAACAAGCCGGGAATATCCTCAGCGCACCTGCGTCCTACGGTACAAACATCAATAAGAGTTCAGAACAACTACGCAAAGTTGAGGTGAGTTTTTATATTTATTATTAATGAAGAATATGTCAGACTTCAATTACGTACTTTCATAATTAGTGTCAAATTTGCTTTACATAACGTTTATAAAGTGGCATAGGGTAGAATTGCTTGACAATCTAACGTCACGGATTGGTTTTGCATCCTATCTGCATAATATTACTCGGTCTCTGCGCATGCACTTCAGGTTTATAACAATTTATAATATACGTAGTTTTGATTGGTCAAAAACCATGTTTTATCAGAGTATAAAACATATAAAAAGCTGTTTTATTTTTTTTAATCTATGCTATAAAGCAAATGAAGAAGCTTAAGCTGTTTGTTAAGGGGTAGTTACTGGATGCGAGTGATTTGCTTACAAATACACCCACTCGCTAGCGATATAATGAACGAAAAATTTGAAAATGCAGACAAAAAATGTGCAAAAATTTCTAAAAACAACTCTATTTATATAAATATATTAACATGTAGTATGGGTGAAAACAGCCGGGTCATTCAAAACCCTGCCTTTTTCATCTTATTCTTTTTATATTCACTGTATTTGTACCATCTGTTAGTACCATTTTTCCATTTTGCCATTGCAGTTTGTATTGAAATAGGTTATGCCTAACTTGATTAGCTATTAGCTCTTGCTATTTACGAGACAATCAAAGGTACCCTGTTAAAGCTTTTGGAGTGTCTCGCTCGGTTTCATAGGACAAACATGATTGGCTAGAACCACGAACGACTAAAAATTGACTAAATTGACTCAAGATTTCTCAGCGACTTTTAATCGAACAGATTAGATGATTAGAGATATGATTAGATGAAACGACTTTCTATTATTACACGTTTGCTTCTCACCTCCCCCCCCCCACCTCACATCCATTTATTCCGCTACTTGTGGATTATCCACTTGCAAAAATGATATAATATGAAAGAAATAAATGGTCAAATAATGTTGTATTTTCGAAGGACCTAATAGCTGCTTTGGAAAATCAAGAGCCAGGCATCAAATCTTTGGATGATCGTCTCGAAAGTCTACTTGATAAAGTGGACGAGAAAACGCCTGAAGCCCAAATGGTCAAACACGAGATCAGCGATGTTGAAGATAAGTACAAAGATTATGTAGATAAACTGAAAGAAAGAAAATCTAAGCTACAAGACGACATTTCGAATGCTGAAGAATTCCAGAAAGCCGTGCAAGAGCTTGAGTCTTGGTTGCCCGTAGCAACAGAAAACATTGCTTCCTTACAGCCAATCAGCACCGAGCCTGATACAGTCAAGAAACAACTGGAGGATTTGGAGGTAAGATAACGTGGAAAATGGCTTTAAAGAAAGATTAATATATCATAAATCATCACATCAAATATATCAATTGTTAGCGCGATTGCTGGGAAATGGACACATGTGAGACTTTTGAGATTTTGCAACAAGTGTTGAATTCCTGTTTCCTAAATAGATATTCTTTTATGTATGGTATTAATTTTTCCATTCAGTTTTGTTTTTGTCTATAATAAAGATAAAGCATGCAAAAAGGGGAGTTTTTAAAATATAATTTATCGCTTTTTGTCATACAATCTAGCAACCTTTTTGATTTTTGAAACAGGCATCTTGTGGTTCTAATCAAGCTTTGAATAAAGTTTTACAGTTTTGTTGATTTTGCCTAAAGATTAAAATTACTTCGTTAGTACTGAATTGCAACAAAAATATTTTCTAGTGTTCTTCATTGATTTTATAGGTTCTATAAAATTGCCAATTTTAGTTTTCTTTATGTTTTCAGTTCCTTTTTCTAAGTTGTGGGTAAAATTTGTTGTGTTGTTGTTTTGTGATATTCAGTTAAATTTCTGGTTTTGGTTTGTAATTACTTTTGCTTGAAATTGAAAAGGAGCAAACGGTTGACTTGTGATAGGATTTATCTTCCAAAATTGTGTTTGCTACCACTTACAGTCAGCGAATTTTTTAGACATGAAACCTCGTTTATTTTCTCATCGTTTAAGCTGCTTTGAAAAATAGGCACGTTCAATTTTTTGTAATGTGGCATGAGTTTCGCTCTCAAGAACCCGTAAGTGCTGAAGCAGTAAAATGCAAAGTTTTTCTAACTAAAATAATTACATGCTCACAACAGGTAGTTTGATGGTCTCAAGGCAGGTGGCGTCTTGTCGCCCTCTGGATACGAAACATTTTTTATTTTCGTTTGTGTATTGTTTGAGAAACGACACTGGAAAACGGATTCTTGCATTAACTGTTTTAATGTTCGAATATGGGTTAGGCTTTTAAAGGAAAAGTCTTAAGATGGACATTCTGGGAGTTAATTATTGCGGGATTGAAAGGCAAATGAATGAATGGAATGGTCGAAGGATTTGTGGAAATCTGTTTTTGGTTCCATCAGATCGTGCGTCCCGATTTGGTTCCGTTCAGGAAGACTTCATATTTGTATGACAATTTGAATTTGCAGTTTTAACAAGTTTCAGTACTTAATCTTATTACCTTGATGTTTTCATCAGTGTGAAATTGCTTTCTTTGTTTCAGTGGTTAATTTTGTCAGCTAAGTAATATAATTCGTTGTCCATTCGATGCCTGGCCTGTCATATTACGAAATCGGAAGACACAATAGACCAGTTTCGAATTCCCAGATTGCTGCTGATGTAAATGACTGCGGATTCATTAGATACAGTCTTAACCTCGTTTTGTTGTTAAATATTCAAATATACTTACGAGAAAGAGCGAGAAGTCACACCTCCAACAATTCGCGCTGTTGTAAGTAGTGTAATACTACATTGGCATTTACGAATATTTAACTTCATACTGAGGCAGCAACTACAAATTCGAAAATCTATTGTGTCAATACAAGCTTGAGCACTGCCAGATTATAACTTTGTAAAAAAACACTTTGAAAGGTTCACAACAGTTACATTTCATGAGCTGATAAATATATGAGCTCACTGAAAAGCCAGTGAGGAAAAGATAATCAAGTGACGTAGTTAAAGCTCAGGCGGTTAAATGTAAATACATACAGTTTGAAAAACAAAAGGTCTATTAAGTTAGCGGCATATTTTTTCCATATTCAGCTCTTCAAGATTTTTCCAACAAAGACATGCAAAACCGCCAAGTTTTTGGATGTTGCGAATAATGTTGTATCAATGTAGCTTATCTCTACTTCGAAAAAGAAAGTCTGGCAAATTATAATTTAGTAAATTTGGCATTAAACTAACTCATTTTTTCACCAGTAGCAATTTCTAAGCCGTATTTTTTTTCCGATCTTTTTAATTCTTAGAGCTTGACGTTATTTCATTGAAATACCTGTTTCGGTAGAAACTATTATTTATTTTTAAAACTTCATTGTATTTTAGGATTGAAAACGGTGTTACTTAGCTCAAATGGAAGTTTTCTAGTCTTTTTAATACAATTACTCTAATTATTGCTTAATCTTTTTTATCACTTTTTACAGTTGTATTGATGTGTTTTCTCTTGGTATTCCAGCTGCTGAAGGACGATATTGCCAAACACAGGGAAATTCTTCAACAAGCGGAAAATGTCGGTCAGAAGTTGATAGATCGCAGCAAACAGGATCCTGCTGTAGTCGCTGATATACACGGGAAACTGAACAAGATTCGGGATGTTTTGGACAAGATGGCGGCAAAGATGGACCAACGGCAAGATCGTCTGCAGAACGTTCTTTTACAAAGCCAAGAATTCCAAGTATCGTTTGATGATTTCTTGGAGAAACTTGCAAACGTTGAAGAGCAAGTTGCACGACAGGAACCAGTGTCCGCCGTTTATGATACTGTGAAGGAACAGAACAGAGAGCAGAAGGTTAGAAGTTTTTCTGCTAAACTTTCCCTTTTTTAGAAATTAACAAAAGGGCCATTTTTTCGGGAAAAAATAAGACGCGTCGTAGCGAAGACACGGAATCGGACGGAATTGTACCGTATATACATGTATGTTCGCGTCCTACAAGAGACGCGAACATCTTGTATAAGTTGTTCACGTCAAATTTTTGATACATGTGTACTTATACCTCCTACCTTATTTAGGACGCTAAACCATTTATACAAGGAAGTTCATGTTTTATTTTAGGAAGTTCATGTTTTATTTAGACGCGGACTAGCTAAGAACAGCTGAAAATTCTGTTAAGGCGTCTTATGTAAGACCCTTCTAATTTAAAACGCAAACTCTTGTTTTGTACCATTTATACGAGCAGTATTTTCTCCCCAATAAATGGTCCTAAAGTCTGCCTTACTCGTTGTTAGCCAAAGTTGTTAGATTCAAAGTGGCCAGAAAAATTTTGTTATAGTAATCTTTTATTTCCAGAGATAACATCCAGAATTAACAAGTAAAACTTTTAATTATTGCGATTGCGTTTTACGCAATTTGTTTATGGTAGAAGGGAAGTTGAAGTTTTAGTGTCCCTTGTCTCAAAACTAACAAAAAGCCAAATTAATGCTCAAAAATTAGGCAGCATTTTAAGAGTTGTTAAAATATAAGTATCCTGCAAATAATAGCAAATGCTAAACTAGAGCTTGGTGAAGTAAACCTGTAATGTAATTTCGTTTTTTATTCTATTTAATAATAATATTTTACTTTAATGCAAAGAAAACGGAACTCGTCAACAACGTCTTATTCATGTTCAACATTCCAGAAATACGCTATTATTACAGCTATATTTTTTTTCTTTTTTAGCCGGTTAATGAAAGTGTTCAGCAACTCGAGCCAGTCTTCCACCAACTTCAGCAGGCTGGTTGTAGCATCCTTGATACTTCAGAGCCAGGTCCAGATCGTGACGCATTACAGCAGAAACTGCACGACACGAAGCAACGATGGAACAACTTAAGAGATAAAACCAACAACCGACAAGAAGTGCTTGAAAAAGTAGTGCCACTTTCCAAGAAGTTGCGTGATGAACTTCAGTCCTTCAAACCTTGGTTAAGCGATGCCCAAAATCGATTGCAGGCCATACAGCCTGATTCTTGTGACCGAGGAGTCATATTGAAACAACTCAAAGCCCTAAAGGGACTTCGAGACGACGTAGACTCCCACAAACCTGAGCATGAAACTCTTAAGGAGGATGCTACCAGTTTGATTGACAATTGTCAGAGTGACAAGTATGTGGCAGAGGGAGAAGTTAAGGATGCAAGCAAGAGCTACAACGGTCTTGTAGATAACATCTCATCCCTAGAAAAGCAATTGTTGAACACAGCTGAAGCAGCAGAACAGTTCGAAGAATCTTTGCAGCCCGTTGATGATCTCTACAACAAAGTCGAAAAGTTATTGGCTTCCCAGGAGCCTATTGGAATCGACAAGACTAAGGGTAAAGATGCCATTGCAGATATTGAGAAATTTTTACTGGCTCTAAAAGATAACGAACCTAAACTTGATGAAGCAAAAGAAGCAGGCCAGAATCTGTTGAGCCAGTTGGATGACAAATCACCAGATCACGCTCGTGTGAAGCAAGAACTCCTGGCAGTTGATCAAAAGAATAAAAACTTAGTGGATGAGCTGGTCAAACGCAAAGCTAAACTAGAGAAAGATTTAGAGCAGGCTGATAAGTTCCATGATGCACTGCAAGCATTAGAGGACTGGATACCAAGTGCTCAAGAACAAGTGGCAGCACAAGAACCCGTCAGCAGCGATCCCGAGACTGTCAAAAACCAGTTGCAACAAGCTGAGGTAAAGCAACTGCATAATATATTAAATTTTCTTAAACGTGCTAGTAGCTAACTTGAAGCCACTATATCGGGCACTATGGCCACGTTGGTAGCGGGTTTTACCCCTTTAAACTACCATAAAAAGCATTGCGCTTTTACCATTACTTAAATTTTCTTAGTATTAGACTAGGCTTATTTCCTATAGTTATGAAGAAACAACCATTCTTGCTGAAAACGTGGTCGCATTCAAAGTTAAAAGTACGTATTTGATAACCAATTTCAATAATTTTTTCGTTAGATGTTCGTTTTTTATAGTTTGATATTTCAAAGGAAACTTGTACAGACGTCATTTGGCGTTTCTCAGTTTCACAGGCTACCCAAACTACAGTAAACTAGACATATGATTGATATTTATATCTCATTTTTTATATTTATGCGGTCAAATGCGTTTTACTAGCGTGTTCCAAGTTGGCAGTTGAAAGTTAGATCGTCCCCCAAAATTGCTCGCATACAATTAGATATAATGAATGTTCACAGCAGAACAAACACTGCACAACACCGGGATCACTACCAAACCATTTAAACTAGATTTATGTGGGTTCTGTTAAGGTCCATAGAATCCAGTTGGTTGAATTATGTTCGACAATAACCAATTCACGTTTACAAATACTATTAAATAGTCACGGACTTTAGTAGTCAACTTTGGTATTTGAGTTGTAGCTCTTTACTAGCAACAATTTATATATGCTTATCCTGTCCTAAGGTCCAAGACCTACTATAATGTTAACATCAAATTCTAAAAATGTTTTTCAATTGGTAAGTATATTCCAAATATCCTAGTTTTATAGTAGGGTTGTACATCCGTTTCTTACTTAGTCTTGGGTGTGAAATTTCTTTCACTATGGAATTTTAAGCTGGCTATATTGTTCCTGTGCAGGGTCTTAGAGACGAAATCGCCAAATACAAAGTAATTCTCGAGAATTTAGAAGAAACTGGAAAAAGTATTATCGAAGACAGTAATGAAGACCCTAAAGTTGTACGAGACATCAGCAATGAGCTCAACAAGATCTCATCACCACTGGAGGTGGTTGCACGCAAGATAGCAGACCGCCAGGCTAAACTTCAGAGCGCTTTAATGCAATGCCAGGAATTCCAGATATCATTTGACGAGTTCTTGGATAAACTTAACGGGTTTGAAGACATTGTTGGCAGTCAAGAGCCAATCTCTGCATTGTACGACAAAGTGAAGGCACAGAGACAGGAAAATGAGTTGCTAAAAGGTGATGTCGATCAACAAGAACGTGTATTTGAAAAATTGATGAAAGCTGGAGATGCTGTTCTGGAGAATTTAGAAGATGAACCCGAAAGGGAAGCTTTGGCAGAAAAAATTAATGCCATGAAAGAACGCTGGGAAGACGTAAAGAAGAAAGTGAGTAACCGTCAGAAGAATCTTGAGAAAGTGGAAACGTATGCAGAAAAATATCGTGGCGATACCGATGCTGTTCAAGCTGCCCTGACCGAAGCCGAAAAACAATTAGAGGCTTTTGAACCACTTTCTGTTGACAAAGACAGTATTAACAAACAAAAGGCTCTTGTGTCTCAAATTAAAGAGGCTGCGAACAAACTCAAAGGTGAAGTTCCAGATGTAGAGGATGTTGTTGGATCCTTGAAGGAAGAAGCTGAACAAGATCTTCCAGTTTTGGAAAGCGAGGTTGATGATATAAAAGAAAGAATAGAAAAACTTATTGCCGCCCTAAACGAGAAAGATAACGAACTGACTGCCCTGGAACAGGCCGCCGAAGAGTATCACGTTACTGTCAGCAGTGTGGAGGATGTGTTCACGCAAGCGTACGATGTAGTTGACTACCCCGCGTTATTTGGTACTGATACTGACAAAGCAGAAGAGCGGCTGGCTAAAATCAAGGTTTGTATTAACTTGCGTTTAGATGTTTTTTGTTTAGTATTTATTATTAACGAAAGCAGCTGCAAACATTTTACTTCACTTATATGTAAAAGGTCCTTTCCTAAATTATCCCAACTAACTTGGCCGTAATTGCTAGGAAGGATTCTCTTGTTCAATTGTGTTACATTTTACTGACATAGATAACATTTTCCTTAAAACTCGAAATATTTGTTTTGTATTTACAATTGCTTGCATTACGTAGTGGCAAAGTGGAACTACATACAAAAAGAAATATTCAACAATTAGACCTCAAGAACAAATGAACTGTGCTTCAATGGATATTTGATCGAGTCCATTAATTGTTTAGTATCACCAAACAAGTCAGAAATAGAACTGAATATTAAATCTTTCTTTCCTGTGGGAAACGCTTATGAATTCTGTCTTAGAAATGAAAAGTGAACCCAGTAAACATGCTCTTTACTAAATCAAGTTACAAATGGGTCAAAACCATTTTTATAGGATCTGAGCGTTGCACTAAATGAAAAACAGCCTGATGTTGCCAAAGTGAGTCAGTCGGGTGAGACTTTGATTAATCAAGTCAACGAGGCAAGCCCAGACAGAACTGCCATCTCAGAGAAAGTTTCAGATGTTGCGAACAAGTTTGATGACCTCAAAGACAAGCTGAGGACAAAGGAGACAGAACTTGAGGATGAGATCAACAAGGCAAAAGATTTCAATGAGAATTTAAAGGAGCTTGACGATTGGCTTAGTGCAACTAGGGACGACCTGGCGACGCAAAAACCTGTTGGGGTAGACCCTGCCGTTATCCAGAAACAACTTCTGGAAATCTTGGTAAGAAGAATTTAGAGCATGTTTCTTTGAAACTTAGATCATGTTGTAATTTTTGAAATTAATGGAAAAACACGTGTCATTAAAATTAAAGTATGTATATGCTCGAGATAGAAAGTTTAGCGAAAACGGTTGCAAAACAAGGCGAGTGTCTCATACGTATTTGCCCGGTGTTTTATATTTTTGGACTGTCTCGTTTAGACTGTGTCATAGTATTTGAAATCGATGATACATCTCAATGATATTTTTTGATCTTTTAGTTGCATACTAAAAAACACTTATATTTGTTGTTTTTGTTTTGTTTGTTTTTTTTGCAATAAAGACTATTGTTTTATGATCACTTCATATACTAATATGTCTTACATGATTGAAAATCAATTAAGAAAGTTGAGGTGCAGTTTCGCAGTTTTGTTCTATTTGGCACCGCCACAAGTGTAAGTATAAAAAATGCAGATTAAATCCCCATATCTAACAAAACTATTTTCTTGTTTTCAGAAGTTTGTATGGCCTTTCATCGTAAACTTTATCCTCATTTGCGTTCATTTTCTCGCGATTAATTTTCAGGAACTTAAAGCTCAGCTTGAGGAACGCAAGCCAACACTTGACAAATCCAAAGAGCTAGCTGACTATCTAGTAGATAAGAACAAAGACGAACCTCTGGTCGTAGCTAAAATCAAAGACAAGCTGGACAAAGTTGAATTGTCGTATGAAGACGTTCGGGCCAAGATTATCGAACTTGAGGGTAACTTACAGGCCGCCCAGATTCGCACACAAGAGTTTCAAGTGGCCTTTGTTGATTTCAAGAAAACAATGGATGAGATTGAAGAGCTTGCGGCTAATCAAGAGCTTGTCTCTGCAGTGTTTGGTACAGTCAAGAAACAAAAGGAATCGGATGAGGTATGTCAAGTTGCAAAAATTAACATTTTTTTAAAATCTAAGTGAGACCAGACTTGTGTAAGATTGTGATTGTGTGCGCTCATTTCGCGTTGAGTCAATGAATCGATCATCGAAGCTAACAGGAGGTATATAAATAGTTGGCTTTAAGTGAGTGAATCTTATTAGCCAAACACGGAGCGAAGTTATAAGCGAACCTATGGTTACTCTGACTGCATACATATGGATCATTCGTAAGCTTAAACAAAGCTATTAAAAACAGTAGTAGCATAACTGATCCCTCCATAATATCCAACTAAAACACTAATAGTTCCAAGTGGTTTCATCTGTCAGAGATTTTCCCGTTGGCTGTCAACGTTTCCATTGTAAAATGTATGTTTTAGTGAAAGAAATTAATCATCCATAAAGCCATTCAAACGCGTGGTATCCACAAATAATTCACAGTTTTCGTTAATTTTTTCTTTTAAATGTTTAATATATTCTAGACTTGAAGCCGAACAGAAAGTGTTGCACTTTCTTAGAGATGATTATCCTGATTTAACTGTTAAATTAAATCAAAATTAAGTCAAAATTTATGAAAAGTGAATCAGAAGTCCTACACAAAAGAAGCAATTCCAAAGGCCTTCCATATGTTTTTCCGTTATGTGTACAATTCTTTCAGAGCCGGTGATGCTATTCATGTGGTTTCAGCGACAATTGTAAACAAATTTAATTTAACCGAGCTATTGGAGGGTAAAATACACAAGGCAAACATTTTTTCTTTGTTTTTGCAATTTAGGAAATGGAGGAGAAAATCAAACAACATGAACCGTCACTTCAGCAGCTCCTAAGAAGCGGAGAGAATATGTTGGAAAATACGGAACCTGGGGCCGAGCGAGATGAGCTAGAGAAGAAACTCCAACAGGTGAAATCACGTTGGAACAACACCAAGCAGAAAGTTGCTGACCATCAAGCATTGGTTGATGCCACCCTGCCGGAAGCCAAGAAATGCCATGAGGCAGTTGAAATACTTTTGCCGTGGCTGTCAGAGACCGAGAAGAAAATTGAAGAGTTGCCGCCTTTATTAGCTGATGAAACTGAAATTCAAAACAGGTTATTTGCGAACTTTCCTTAGTACAAAGAGTTAAATCTATTTAGACGCGTTATGAAAATGGTTCTATAGAAAAACTTTTATATAATAAAATAAACTTGATCATTACATAAAAGATGCGTACGAGTACGCAGAGGCTTGTAATGTGATAGTTTATCATACAGATTTTGTGTATTATTGATTACATCTTTCCCAAATAGCACTACGTAGGTTAGTGACTCATTTAGTTTGCGCTTATCTCCAGTTTCTTTAGTATTAAGCGGATGAAATTTTTTGATTCGCCCTGGACGGGAAACAAATCAGTAGCAGGTTAGCTCCCAGCAGACGTTTGTACTCGTTTACTGACGTCATATAAGGATGGAATAGCTGAGAGAGCTTTGGCAGAAAATGTGTTCAATTCCCGGCAGAGCCTAGAAGCGAACCCGGGACCTTGTGGTTGTAAGGCAAAGACCTCACAAGCAGCACCAATCACGCCGCCTTCAAGATTTAATAATTGCTTTTTTATTTAATAACTTAAGCCCCTTTTACATCAGCAATTTTTATGTGACAACTTTTATTTGCTCGTGTAGATGGACAAAATTGACCAATTTTTGTATGACAATTATATTTGCTGAAAAAACTGGCGTGTTAGTTTTTATGCGGCAAATAAAAATTGTCATACATAAAATTGTCCTTATAGACTAGACAACTTATAAAATTGGCAATTTTTTTTATGTCATCCATAGATCCCAGTCTCTAATCTTTTCTTTTCAAATAAAAACTTGTCAGACAAGAACTGCTCGTGTAGACGGGGCTTAATCTAGCAAACAAAGATTGTCAAATTAAACTTAAAACATAAAAATTGCTTGTGTAGATGGTGCTTTACTTAACCTGACGTACTGCAATATTGTTTCCACTCAGTCGTAAGTAAACCATTTATATTTACAGACAAGAAAAACTGGAAGAACAAAAAGTCGATATCGACAATCGCAAACCCGTACGTAACACAGTGGAGGAAACATGCAAGGCTCTCATTGGTAACGCACAAACTGATAAAGAGCTGGTAGAGCCAGAAGTCAAGGAAACAGTAGATCGATACGACAAGCTTAGTTTGGCTTGTGCGCAAAAGCAGAAAGAGCTGGATGATATTCAGCAGTCTCTGACCGTGTACAAGAATTCTTTATCACCAGTGGAAGAGTTGGTGTCTAACACTGAGCAAGCTCTCGCTCTGCAAGAACCTGTTAGTGGAGACTTGAAAAAGAACAAAGATGACCTTGAAAAAGTGAAGGTATTGCTTTATATCTTTAATAATCTTAAAACTGTAGCATTATTGACAGTCTTGAATGGTTAAACGATCAAGATTTCTTAGTTATACAGAGATAAAAAGACGTAAGCCAAGCGTTATTAATTAGTTAGACAACCATAAAAAAGTCATTGTTAAAGTTTTCGAATCACAAAGAGCATATCGAGTGACTATAATGCATCTACACTTAATAATTTGATATAATCGGTGGATATCACATCAACTGTCTCATGATACGAATGCTAAAGATGTGAACTAGTGGCAATGAATTAATCACAATTATCCTCTCTGAGAAAGCTCAAAAGTGAACATGTTAGCAACTCTACGAGTTTCATGATATGTTAGTCTTTGACAAGTACATTACTTCAATCTACATCGCTTAATAGGTCCTTTTCAGTTATAGGTCACGTGACCACACCAACCTTAAATTGATTAGATATGACGAAATGATGTTCAGAAAAGGAAAGAGCAAGTTAACGTTAGTTAAAAGGCATAGTTTCAAGTCTCAACGTAAAATACTTCAAAAATGACAGCGAATATAAAATCAAACGTTTTTTAACGAAATGTATGCAAAAACGGTACTCGAGGGCTTAATTACCAAGTCATACAAATCCTTAGAAGACAACCTAAATTGCTAAAACTTAACATTTTACCAATGTCAAAATGCTCTTTCCATTTCTGGATACCATTTTGTCATAGATTTAAGGTAGCTGTGGTCACATGACCCCCACTTGCAAAAAGCCTATTGTTAATCAATTCTGTTTTAGGAGCTCCTGCAAGCCCTTGAAGCTGGTCAAGATGACGTAAATAATTTGAACAAGTCTGGTGAAATGGCCATTAATGCGGTGTCAGCAGTACTTGGTGATCCATCTCCCGTGCAAGAAGAGTTGGCTGCTTTGAATACCAAATACAATGCCTTGAAGCAAAGACTCGGAGACCGTGAGCTAGAACTGGAGAAAGCTGTCAACGATGCAGCCCAACTCCAAGACACATTGGGAGCTATCAGCGTTTGGGTTGTGACCACATTAGAAGCTGTAGACTCATGGGAAACCATCAGTACTGATCCAGACACTGCAAAGAAACAATTGGAGGAAACCGAGGTTAGGAATCAATGAAGTGAATGCCATGTTCAGTAAACGTCAGAGTTATGGTTGAGCATATTACATTTAAAATATCACACATGAAAACAAAGCTTAACTCAACGCTAGCGAGTTCTGTACTTTATTTCTTATGCAAATTAATATTCGTGTTTGTGTTATTAATCGCTTTATATATATGTATATACACATACATATACACAAACATACATACCCAGATATATATACCTACATTCATACATATTTGCATACATATATATATAATTATACAGATACATATTTAGGGGGGAAAACGTGTTCTCTTTGCCTTCACAGCCTGGTGAAAATAGAGGCAAACTTTCGGGAGAATTCGAGAGCAGATCCGTGAAAATCCGAGACATAGTCAGGGATTTTTACCTGCTTCTGTTTTTAAAGTTATTATTTTCCAACTTAACAAAGACAGACGATATACGAAGCGCGTATGTATAGTTTCATTTCTTTCATGAAACTGAAAACGTTTACAACTTTAGAGACAGCCAATCATATCGCTCTTGTAATTTTTGTGCTTCATAGCGCTATGAAAACACACTTGTTGACCAATCATATAGTTATCTGAACAGACATAACTAAAATGCCGCTGAAAAAAATAGCAAAACAGTTACTGTTCATCAGCAGGATGCCTAAATTGTGTGCAATTCTACAATTAGTTTCGGCTCCATTAAATCCTGTACCAATTGAAGAACAATTCAGGTGGAGC